>VZSZ01002472.1:103265-121546 GCA_013398815.1 Ibidorhyncha struthersii
AGAGTGCTGACAACAGATGTATTATTTCACCTCCGATTTACTGGCGCATGCATTTTTCATTCATGGAAGCAGCTGATATGCAGATTTATTCAGAGCGGAGCAGGTACAGCCCTCAATGGATCAGTTATTGCAGCACGCTTAGGAGAAAGAGATCTGGCTGAGCACATGGCCGTGCAAGACGGTTCCCAAAGCCAGCCCCAAATTTTGTCCCCAAGATGAGCTAAAAGGCCAGTCATCTTTTTTCCCCCAAATCCATGCTCTTCAGCTCCGACTCTGTTCCTGGTTTGGGCCAGGAGAGATCTCCACCAATCTCTGTGGCTCGTGTCTCCCGTATACTTCATAGGGGGTGGCATGGGTTGACTTTTGGTCTTCTTTCAGCCCCCTTTGCTGGGGCAGCCAGTGCTCGGTGCAGCCCAGGGTGGCTTCACCTCCACCCGGTTTTGGAGGAACACATCCAGCCACAGACAGCGGAGGTTGGATTTATATTACGGCTGTATTGGTGTGGCTTCTTCAGGAGAGCCTTCTTCCCTCTGTCAGATGGGTTCTGGCTACTTGGTCACCATCGTCATCCTTTGAACCTCAGCACCAAAGCCAGGTGCTTCTTACTGGTGGTCTGAGTTTGGCCTCCGCATGTGTCTGAAGCTCTTCTTCCCCCCATACACAGCGTGTTGTGGTTTCTCTTTGCATTTTAGGGGGGAGCCAGCTCCCCCATGGAGGCGGGGGAGGCCACCCTTTAGAAGCCAAGGACAGTTTCAGCTTTTTGTGCTGATGAAACTGAATAAAAACCAAAAAAACTGGAGATCTTTTTCCCCTCTCATTAGGAATGGAAGCCGGGAGTCTTCTCTCTTCTGGGTACTATACAACCAGCATGAATTATTTAGGAGAAAGCGTCTCTCTGATAAAGAATTTTTTTTATGTGGGGAGATTAAACCTGATTTCTTTTAATATAATAACAAAAGCAATTTCTCTTTCGTAAGTCCTCATATTTCACACGATGAAGAGATCCCAGGCATCCATTTCTGTATTGATCAGCAAATAGGTCCTTGTATAGATTTAGTTCAGCCAATGTTGTTTAATTTTGGATTCATTGATTCAATGCAAAGATCTAGATGAAAAGCAAGTGGGCTGTTTCCAGTGCTGGTGATGCTATTTTTAAATAAATCTAGTGCATGCTAAAATAAATATGCAAAGCATTTTGTAAGTCCGTATATGGGTGGGGAAGAGGAGACCAGATGTACTAAAATATTTAACAAACTTTTTCGTGATTTCTCAAAATGCATGTTTTATTTAGTAAACACTAGTGAAATTTAATCTCATCCAATATTTGCTCCGACGGGCTGTCCCGTGCCTGTCGCCTGGTGTGAGCAGGTACGCGGGACCTTGAGGGAACAGTCTGCACGGTGACATTGGTGCCACATTTAAATGCAAAGCTCATTAACTGTGTCTGGGATTTTTTGTTTGTTTCTTTCTTTTTTTTGTTTTCACGTTCATTACAAGAGCAAGAGATGAAATACCCATCTAGAATTCCCTTTCATCTCCAGACGTGTTGCTCAGATGACAAAGTTTCTCCTTTGGAATTTTATTTGATTTCGAAAGATGAGAAAGAATTAAAAGCATCTCCGGGAGGCTGGGTTCACCTTACTCTATCCGGGATCCTCCAGAAGACGGATGCATGAACTGGCAAAGGCTCCTGGCCCCAAGGGATGGAGTTCATCCTGGGGCCGGAGCCGTGTCCCAGCTTTTCCTTCACCTAGGGGTGACCACCCTGCAGATCTCAGCCCGCTTTCCTGGGGAACGGCGTCCCACTCTGGGCGTACGTGCCTGTCTCCTCGAAACCCTCTGCTTTCAATCCAATCAAATTTAATTGAATTGTGGTTTTGATCACATCTGACGGCGGCAGAGATCTCGCTTATAATCAGATTCCCATGCATGGCACGGAGGACGGGGCTGGTGGAGGAGGGAGATGAGATGGGGCTGGTGTGCCCCTGCTGATGCTGCTTGGTCCCTATGAGGCACCAGAGAAGCTACGTGGGAGCCTGGCTCCATCCATCCTGGGGTCAGATCACTTTTTGGGGCTAGATGAATTTACTGCATGTCTCAATGGGGACAGGTTGTTTTGTTTCTGGTCAAAAAACCCACCTAATTTGAATGGCAAAGCCCTGAGGTGGCTCCATCTCGCTGCAGTCAGGGCTGTTGGGGACCACCTCCAGCATCCCCCACCGCTGCTGCTCCAGCACTCGTGGTACCCGGCTTGGCCTCATCCTGATCTGGCTGGTGCCTGGGCATGGGTGTGGGCTCAGCTCTCTGCGCCCCCCTGCGCCTCTACCCCATCTGCTGGCGCTCACACCGGCACGTGTGCTGCTGGGGATGGCAGCGATTAATTATGGGAATTCATGCGTGATTTACATGAAGTCGACTGGAAGCGCAGCCCCTGGGATGGGGGGAATATTCCTGGTAGAGCGGTGCTGCCCCCTGCTCCAGATGCCTTTCTGTCAGCAAGTCTTTAATTAGGCGTTTATTGTGCGTGTGTAATTTTGGAGGTAATGAAGCAGGTGGGGAAGAGTGAGCTGGCAGCCTGTCCTCCATCCCCGGTCCTCGGCAGTGTGTTGGACACAGCAGCGAAGGCATTGGAGATCCCAAGCGGGGCTGTCGTCCCTTGCCTGACGCACCAGGTATTTATCCCCGAGGCTGGGGGGTGGAAAACAATAATCCTCCACCCTGACCTCAACTTCTTCAATGAGCCACCGGAGGGACGCATCTGTCCCATCCCAGGGTGCCAGCGCTGCTCCCCTGGGGTATTTGGAGAAGATGGGGCTCCACAATACAACCCCTGGTACCCGCAGCCCTGTAATATGGTGCTGCTATTGCACGAGGCCATCGGCCTTGCACTGAGTTTGCTTCAGGACTGAGGCTTGGTGGACCAAGGTGTTGGATGAATGTTTCTTGAGCTCCCACAGCTTTGTTTTACCCGATTTAGCTGTAACAGCGGCTTTTCTAATTGAGCAGGTAGCTATGGCTAATTTATTTTACTTCTGTTCACGTGGTACAGCCCTGGTTTTACACAGATGACAGTAACAAGCAGTTATTCCATGTAGAATGAGATTTTTTTTTTTTGACTAATATAATGATGTGGGACAGAGAAATATAGGCCTGGTACGAAAGCAGAGATGTGAGAAGTGGAGACATGGGATGTGGCGTAGAGGAGCAGAGACGGGACGGTGAGACCTGGGTCCCATGACCAGCGATGGAGATCCCACGGGCTATAAACAACCCGCTAATGATCAGTGAAGGACGTGTAGAGCTGGAGTTAAACAAAACTGGGTTAAGGGGTAACAAGGAGAACAAAGAAATAGTATCTAAAATACAAAAATGACACGGTATATAGCAAACTCATATTTAATGTGGAGCTGCAGGCCAGTGGAGAAAACACAAGGTGTAAAAATGTTAGCGAACACCTAAAAATGACCTTAAGTGGATCCCAAAGTGAGGAAGAAGAAACCATCAGCATGAGTATCATATTCTTCCCGTTGAGGACCCCAGATGCTGACCACCCGTCTAACAGGGGACATGAGTGCTGGGGGATGGGGACGTGTCCCCTCCTGGCTCCCACTCCCCCCTCCTGCTGCCACCTCTGCCCTGGTGGGTGGGCAGCCGTGGAGGTGGGAGGGAAGGGCCGTTCCTGCCGTCTGCGCTGGGGTGGGGGACGCACCCCTGCAGCCTGGTAAGGAGGATGGGGTGGAAGCGGGTTTCCTGTATTTAGGAGCCTGGCAAGCAGAGGTTGGACCAGAAAGTGTCACGAGGTGAGGGTGCGAAGGGTGGGCAGCGTTCCAGACGGTATCAGTGGTCTCCACAACAGATTCCCTCCCATCTGGTGATACCTAATCCACAAAAATTAGGGTAATTTTTCTTGCCTTTGATGAAACCAACACCCAGATCTTTTGTTTCCACTGACTCATCCTCATCAACAATTTATATGAGGGGCTCAGGAGAAACGTTTGGTGAAGCCGATTCTATCAGAAGTCCCAGGAAAGGATTTTAGCTGAAGCCCCCATGTCCTGAGCATTCAGGTCGTCCCAAGGGATGCTAATCATCATGCCAGAGGAAAAGGTGAAGGCATGGCGGCTTTGCGTGGTTCCTGGGGAGGGCTGGAGACACAGGTGTCTGGAGTGAGGAATACTCTGCCATTCTCTCTGTGAATAACCCAGACTCCCAGGAATGCTGTAATGGAAAAAACAAAGGGAACGGGAGAAGGAAACTTTGCATTTCTGCAGGGGGCTTCGAGTCCCCGAGGCACTTGCTCCCCTCCTGTAGTTCAGCATGGACCTGAGGTGTCCAGGAGTAGGTCCATCCAGCCGAAAGGCTGGGGAAAAAAGGGAGGCTGGGCAAATTCAGGGGAGAAAATCTGTTCTCCCTTGAATGGCCCCGACTTCTTTGGAGTTTTTTCTTCTCACTTTGTATTTAAGGCCTCAGACTAAGACTCAGGATTGCTAGTTTCAAAGACTCTCAGTTGCTTGCCTGTCCTTGCTGATTTTTTTTTCCCCCTTTATACCTTGTTCTCATAACTTACTCCTTAAGAGGTGCCAAAATATTCAAATCACAGGGAAGAGAACCAAGAAGACATGGACCGTGTTTCCCTGTGGCTGCAAGTCAGCGGATTTATGGGTATTTTCAGCGGATTTCAGGTTTCAGCAGATTTCTACTACAGTGAAGGAAATCAGACTTGATCTCAGTTTTCCGAAGTTTCTGACACTAATTGAAGGTAGCATCTCCTCTCTGTGGGCATGCAACTGTGGTTTAATGCATCTAATCTCCTTGGATGCACTTGTTTGTGTTGATTACACCAACACTTGTCAACAGCAATTCTAGCACTGTGGGTTTGTTTTTTTTTTAATCTTTTTTTTTGTTTCCTGGTCGGTGATTAACACCTGATTGCTCTGTCATCAGTCATCTCCTGTGACTGCTGAGCTCAGGCAGGACATACAGCACCCCTGCACTTAGGCTATCCAGCCTGGCTCCGGCTGCTCAGCCTGAACGCTGCCAAACAGGCAGTACATGGAGTGCAAATGTGTCCATCGGCCTCAGAGGAGGATCATGTTGTGTCCAGGATGTCTTGAAATCAAGAGAGGGTGATCCATCACATCCTTCTAGCCCTAAGTCTGCAAAGCTACAGTCTTCTGTTGGCCATGAGGGTGACAACAGAATCCATTGCTCCTTTAAACAAGGCACTGGTAGGTCTCTTCAGACCTAAGTGATTGGTGCTGTTTTGGCCAAGTAGAGTTGAGCAGTGGCTTTCCCAGCAGTCAGATTGGTGGGATTTAGGTGGAAGTGGCTGAACAATGCTCCAGGATGGCTTGGAGATGGAAGAGACCCATGGCAGTAAACTGCCTGGGGAGGATGGAGGGTTGTAGTTGTGGAGCGTAGATGAGAAAAGAGAGACTCCTGCAAGGACCCCGCAAATGAAGTGTGTTAGCTTGGTGCAGAAGACAGCAACAAGTCAAGAGACCTGAATATCATGGCCAGAGGGATGAGAGAACATTGCCGAGCTGTGCAGCTGTCAAACAGACCAGTGCTGAGCCTGGAGGAGACGTGGGGAGTCTGGAAAGGAAACTACGAGGTCAAGAAACTGAAGTGTAAGGTGACAGCTAGAAATAGAAGGTACCAAGTGATATTTGTATCAGAGGTGTCATGGGGAAGGCATGAAGAAATCCAGCACTGAGATACCCAACTCCTCGTGCTTAAGCCTTTCACCTTAAACCTGGCATAAACTATCTTAATGGCTCTCCTCAGCTAACCACGGGAGGGGACAGAGCCAGGCGTAGCAGCCAGGCACTTCCACCGGTCCACTGGTTTGGTTCAGATCGCTAATGAGCTAATTAGTTGCTATGGAAATGCAATGTGGGAGAACTTTGGGGAGGAAAAATTGTAGGTAATTTTTATTTGTTTGGGCCCTGTTCCTATAGCAACAGGAGAACTTGTCACTGAATACCAGTTGGTTTCCATGGAGTTGGCTGCTAGTTCTGGGTTATTAATGCCTCCAAACATAAAATAGTGAGACTTACCTAGTAGGGCTTGTGGGTTGTCCTCCATCACATGCATGGGAACTTTGCATTTAGCCAAACTCCTGGCCTTGCTTTTGCAGTGAAGCGAGCATGCTCCCAGAAGTTGGGCAGGAGCGTTCATCATCAACGGATACAGTGCTAGAAGGATCTATTAGATTCCCCCTCCTTTGAATTCAAGACATCCTGGAATGAATAATCCATCACTTCATAGCTTGTTCCACTTGCAGCATTGCCTGAGTTTTAATTGGATTTTCTCTGGGTTCAGCTTCCAGATGCTTGGCGTTGATCTGCCTTTCTTTGCTAAATTAAAAAGTCTTTTAGCACCTGGCAGTTGTGCTGTAAAAGGACTTATTGTAATTAAGTCACTTCTCATCTCAACGCAACTGGTTCTCCTGAACAAAGCCATTTGTTTCCCTCAGCCTCTCACTGTGAAGCATCACCCGTTTTTGTACACTTTGGAACAAAAGGGATGTGGTCTCTGCTTTGCAGCCGTGTTGGAGGTCTGTCAAGGGACCTCTCCAAACTCCTTCAGAAGCTGAGCCTTGGAACCAGACCAAACACTCCTGAGCACTAAAGAGACTGGATTTGGGAGAGAGATTGGTTTTATGCTAGGTTATAATTTCCCTCCCACCAGCTAACTCCTCAGCCTTCTGTAGGTGAAAATTACCCAGTAGGAGCTAAAGTGTCTCTCTCCACTCCCCACTTATCAACCCATACTCCACTTTGAAGGCATCAGCCACTTCTCTCCGAAGCATCCTGACCAATTCCTGCAGCCGTGCGAAGCTTGGAGCGAGTCCGCGCAGCCTCTGTTGGCTTTGAAGGTGGTGCAACAGCTACTGCCTCTCCCCGGGGAGAGGGAGCTCGCTCCAGCTCTGAAGGCAAATAAGGTGATCAGTGTGTGGATGAACCTTTAATGATATCTGGCTGAGTGCAACTGCGCAGTTGGAAGGGAGGCACGAAGCAAACCAACTAGCAAAGGGCAGCTACTCATAACCAGCTCTTCTTCAAATCTCTTGGCAAGATTTGCTCCTGGCCTCGCAGCTCCGCATGCTGGGCTCACAGCTGCTCCTTCACTGTTGGTGAGGCGCAACTCAAATGCCTCAGAATGAGGGTGAAGAGGAGGCTGGAGGATGAGTCTGAGATGAAGGCTGGCTGTGGAGTTGGGAGGAGAGTCGGGGTCTGGCTGGAAAAACCTGGAGAAGCCAAACCTTCAAGGTGGAAGAAAAGCTTCATGCAAGAGTTCCTGTATCTCCTTAGTGCCTATTGAATTACCAATGAATTATGTTAGGAATCTCTCTGCAAAATCTTGGTTTGTTCTTTCATGCATTTCCTTCCAACGGTGGTACCCGTGGGGGGATAGCCTTGGGAAATGCTGTGTTTTGGCAACTGGTGACGCTGGCTTTAGCATCGAGACTGACTGTTGGATGGAGAGTGTCACATGGATGAAGCGGGCACATCAGCACACCAGGAACCCAGCTCCAGGTTGGAAATCCTGGATGGGGACGCAGAATATGAAAGCAGCAGGTGCTCAGGACGTGATGTGCTGGCAATGCACCATGTAACCCCTGCCCCGGAGCAGCTGCTGGGGTCTTTCTGCCCATATCAGTGTCTTGGCTATAAATAACAGCGATGTTCTTAGTGGCCATCTCCAACCCAGCTGCAGCCCATGACTCATGGGCTTCCTGTCCAGAGCAACGCTACAGGCTGACTCACGGCTATGGAGGAGTGTTTCATCCTGACCCCACAGCCCTTTGATTTCACTAAACACCATCGTGTATTTGTGAAGGAGAGGTCTCCATTTCAGGGCTGTGAAATCTGGCTTGCATCCTGCAAAGACACACGGCAGATGGTGCTTCATCCCTAGCTTCACCTGGTTCTCCTCCTCTCCTTCCTTCACTCATGGCTGGCAAGAGATGCTTCCTGGCTTGGTTTGATCTGCAGATCTCCCAAGTAGGGTTTTGCGTCTCCTGTGCTGTTAGAGCCCCTTATGAAATCAGCATTTTCCTACTTAATGTCTCAGCCTTCCTGAGTCCTGGGCAGCCACGGCTCTGCACCAGAACAGGCACGTGGCCTCATCGAGGTGTGGAAAGGCAGCTGATATAGTCCTTATTCATCCATCCAGAAGCTGTTTGAAGCAGCATCTGCAGAGGGGTTGGAGCATGGAAAGCACCCGACACCCGGGAGGAGTGAGACCAGCTTTTGGGAGATGGCTACGAATCGTGGCACTGATGGCAGTGAAGCTATGCTGCTTTGCTCTGGAGCATCTGGCAGAGGAGGGGAAGGGATGACATGTCCCACATCACGAGGTAAGGCTGGGAGAGCCTTGCCGGACCCCTCGAGGATGTGATTGTTCCTGTCATGTCCGTGCAGGTCTCCTCCAGTCCATTCCCATACTCTGAGGGGATGTGGTGGAGCCACCTCGGAGGGGTGTTATGGGAAAGGTGCTTCTGGCTGGCGAGGCCACCCGCTGTGTGGCTGGAGTGCTGTGGTGAGCACTGGAGATATTGCCCAACTCTGCGGTGAAGGTGGTGGGAGGAGGAAACAGCGTCTGGTTTTATGACACACAAGCACATGCTTTTGATCTGAGTAACCTTCTCCTGACAGAGCTGGGAGCCTTCTGCTGCACCCTGCGCTGCCAGGGAGGTCAGTGGGAGAGCCATGGGGCCATGGGCGCTGTGTCCCGAAGCGTGGCAGCCATGTCTCCTACCTGTCCATGAGAGCTGGCAGCAGGAGAGTGGCCAGAGAGGAGCTCTGTGGTGGGGCAGAGCTGGCTGGTTTCTCCTCCAGCAGCTCTGCCATGAGTGCGACAGGCAGGTTTGGGTTGTTCTCCACAAAGCAGGTGAGGCCTGTTTGGGTATGATGTTGTCCCAACCTCCTGCTCCAGGTTTCTGCTTTCCCCAGCCCTTTGGGATGTTTTCGGCCAGCTTTGTCAGGGGGATAGTTATTGCTGAGATGTCTTGGTGAGCTCGTGGTGGAGGCTGGGGTCCTTCCTGATACTTACCCTAGGATTTGTCCATGCTGCAAGGGTCTAAGAAGCTCTACAGCAACTGAAAACCCACTGCTTCATGGTCCACCAGTTTTCCACCAATGTTGCTGGTTTTAATGAGCCATAGCTTGGACTTGGAGCATGCTGCGTCCCTGCAGAGCTCTGGTTATGAACTGCTTGGCCCAGGGGCAGCTCAGGAGGGGGCAGAGAGCAGCATCTGTCCAAAAGCCTCACATGTGACCTCACAGCTTCAGTCTAAAATAAAACTACGGACTGTAAAGGCACATTATAATGGCAAATACTGGAGCTACCTAGGAGCAAGCCCAGGTTGGATTAGTCCTAGATAAAAAGTCCTTTTTCCTCAAGGAATGGCCATAGTAGACCCTAATGCTGCAAAGCAGAGAGCAAAAGCATCCCGAGAGCTGAAGGACTCGCTGGCAGCCTATTTTCCTCTGCTGATTGTGGCAAAGAGGAGGCAGTATCTGCCAAGGGGTGTACCTCCTGCAGCCTCCCGTCCACTCCCTGCCCACTGATGGCCTTGCCTCGCTAGGAACATGTCTTTCCAGGTGAGCACGGGAAGGTGTTTCCTGTGGAGCCACTAACCAGCGGCTGAGCAAGCGTTGCTGGCTCGAATGCAGGTTTTCCTACTTCCCCAGCCCTTTCCCTGCTCTTGATCCATCCACGGGGAAACATCTTCTCCGAGCTGCTAATGCTCCCTGGCTCCTTAACCTCACCCACAGGAGAAGTGGACACATGGTCGGCTCTGGGCTCTGACGACAGAAGAGGGTGGTGAGGGCTGGCTCTGAAGAGGTGAGATCTTTTTCTACCAGTGTTTTGGAGGTAGGAGCAAGAGGAGAGCTCCAGAAACCATCTTCAGGGTGTTGAGAAAGAAGGAGTTGAGTGAGCGTGAGTCCATGTGGGTGAGTTGGATGGGATGGGTGAATGCGCGTGGCTGTTCGAGCCGTGCTTCACCTCGTGTCATGGTCCAGGAGGCTCCTTGGTTGCCAGGAAGTGGCATATGGAGGTTCAAAGGGGTCATCTCCAACAGTCCATGACTGCCAGACATGTTCTAGAGGCTCAGGGGACAAACCAGCCACCTCCTGTGGGACCTAGAAGGGCTGGAAGGAAATCTGGGCATTTTTCTCCAGGGCTGGGCTCCTGGTCTGCCCCCAAGGGCAAAGGGAAGAATGGATGTGGTGGCCTGGGGATTATCTCGGTGCTTGAAGGGACTCAGGGTGGTTTCCTGGTCTACCTTGGGGTGCAGCAACGTGCTCTAACCCCTGAGCAGGGCTTTTCTTTCCCAGCTGGGCAACAAGGTGAGAGCAGGCGCCTGCGTTTGGGGGAACCATTTCTGCAAAGGGTTTCCCTTGCTCTGCCCGTCTCCAGCTCACCAGCGGCTTTGCCGTGTCCGTTCCCGGGGGCTGTTCGCAGCACGCAGGGCGATCTCTGATGGGAATCCTTGGGCTTTTGGTCACCAACAGGGAATTTCTACTCTGTGTACGGATAAGTCATTTTGCGTCTCCTACAACCTGCAGGGCAGGTTGTCCCGGAGTCGGTGGCTCTCTGTGGATCCCACAGATAATGCGTCTGTGCCAATGAGGTGCTCACGGTGTCCAGGTTTGAGGGGTGCGGTGCAAGGATCTGACTCTGGGAGGGACCCGCGGGGCTGTGTCCCATCTCTAGGACACCCTGCTCGGTTCTGCCTTCTCCGTCGTGTTTAAACTTTCATCGCCAAATCAGCTTCTGCAACAGAGCAAACATCCTCCTGTAAATAATCTGCACAGACGGAGCTTTATTTGAACAAGCTGATGTGCACCAGCCGCAGAGAACTGTACAGCGGGGTGCTGGGGTGGGAACACCTCGCCCAGCCCTGCCCTGGGCTTTTCCCGTGGCCAGGAGGTGCCTGGGATCCCCAAATCTCTTGACTGGTGCTTGGACCTGGGGAGGTCCAGGGAGTTTGGTTCTGCTGTGGGAGAGACATGAGAAAATAGGTCTTGTGGTGGTGGAAACCCTGGTGGAGCTGGGGAAGGAGGGAGGGAGAAGGTTCCTGCTCCTCTCTGGGGGGTTTCTTGCCTCCTCTTGAGCTGCTCTCTCCTCCATGATCAGAGCTGCTGAGAAAGGAAAATGTTATAATGCTGTCAAAGGTCTCACCTGGAAAACCTCAAAGCAAACAGATGTCTGTGTTTCCCAAGCAAAACCGCTCTTTTTGGAAGCCCTAAAGTGCTTCGACACCCTTGATTTTTTTTCTCCCCCCATAACTATTGAATTACTTTGTGCTGAATTGGTTCCCGTTTCCCCAGAACCTCATTTTTCAGGTGAATCACCGTTAGCTGATGGTTTTTGCTGCTCTGACTCCAGCGGTGGTCTGCGGGGGCTCACAGCGGCCATGGCCGAGGGAAGAGGAGGCGACATCCTGACTTCCGATTCTTTAGGAGGAAACCCCCAGAGGAGGAAGAGGTATGCTATCCTTGCATGCCCGATGCTTTGCCATCAGCCGGACCAGCGAGCCGGGGCTGGGCTTGGGGTTGGGGGGGTTCCCTTGCCCCCCTCCAGGAGCACAGGAGCCCTTTGCTTGCCGCAGGCAGGGGGGAACCAGGAGCCTTGCGCGTTGCCTGCCCCTTCCTCATCCAGGGAGTGCATTTTTGGGGACAAACTGGAAACATGGGGCTCTGTCCTGAGCCCTTTCCTGACCCAGCACCAGAGCCGAGCCCGGCTGGCTGGGAGGGAGAGAGGGAGGCATCTGCCCCTGGTTGTGTCTGCTGGCTGTGGGTGATGGATGTCACTGAGCCCGGCAGCTCTGTATGTTTATAAATCGTAGCAGAGCAGCGCAGCACTTACCCGCCTCAGAGATCTCCATCTACGTGGCAGCCAGACTCGAACCCGAGCTGCCCTCCGCCCTGGCCTTCATTCTGCTTCGCTGCCGGCAGCCGGGGCTGCTCTTATTTTTTAATAGAGCATTGCTGGATTACAGCAAGTGACAGGAGAATGATTTGCGATGTGTCAGGTTTCCTGCCCTTTCTCTTATAGCCCCGGCTTATAAAAATATGCTCCCACTGGGATCGCTTCGGTTCCATCGTTGTTGGCCAGTTCAAATCCCTCTTTATTATTTGTGTTAAGGAAGTGCCTGGGGGCTCGGGAAAGCTTGTGGTACCTGTGCCCAGCAAAGGCCAGTCCCTGCTGTGGCTCTGGGATGAGGAGGCTGATTTCCATCCCTGGGGAGATGAAGGGAGGTGCCCTGGGGCACGCAGGCAGGGAAGGGTCACCCCGACACCGCCGGAGGTGAGACCCCAGCCATCACACAGTCTGGTTTTGCAAAGACTCATCTCCTGTATGCCCTGTGTGTGTTTTGCCTTGTACTTTGAGGTCTTGATCTTTCTGCCTTTATGAAAATTCCCTGCTCAACAGGGGATCTGTTGGCTTTGGCGTGTGGGCATGAAGCTGTTTTTGGTGGGGACGTCTGTCTGGGTGGGCCAGGACACTCATGCACCGGTGGTGGTGGGCACGGGGCCAGGGGAGATGGGAGCTACCACGGCCCCGTCTGCCTCCCTGCACAGTGTGGCGTGGAGTCGGGGACGATCTGCAGTGCCAAGATCCCGATGACATTAAATGAGCAATTAGCTGAGGCTCATGAAAGCATCCGAGGGAAGAGTTCGCTTGTGGAAAGGAGCACAGATCGTACCTGCTGCTCCCCACCACCCCGGCGTGCTGCACTCTGCCTCCCCATGGCTTCTCCGCTCTCCAGGAAATCTCAAAGGGCTTCACAGCCATCACTTAATGAAGCTTTTACCGGGGAATCAAGACTGTGTCCGCTTCCCAGATGGGGAAACAGGAGGATGGGGTGACATGAAGCGGTTCACCCAACCCCGCACAAAACCTCAGCAGCAGATCTGAGTCCCGGCATGCAAATCCTCCTGCGAATCTCTGCTTTATTGAAGAGCACCGGGGGATTTTTAGTGGTCCTCTTCAGATTACTCCTTCATTTTACTCTCCTTAGTTCCTCTCCACCTCGGCAGAGTCGATTTCCTTTATTAGCTCTAGACTTCCACCGCAGTGACAAAGCTCCTAGAAGATCCCTTCCCTCTGCAGACCTCCCTCTTAAAAACCAAGTGAAGCATCCTTAGCTTGTGCGAGTGGATGAAACTATATTTCCTAGTGCTAAAGGTGCTGGTTCTTCCCTTTGAGAGCACTTCAAGGACTTACACTCCAGCTTTTGAGAGTTACGGCACAGATCTCATCGAGAGCAGAGCATTTCCAGGACCTTCAGGAAAACAGAAGCATGGGAGGACATGCAGAGGATGCCGTCAGCCCCCTGGGGCATGCAAGGAAGGGAGAAGGCACCTTGCAGGATGGGGGAGCTGGGCTGAGCCGGCGTTAGCGACCGTCCCAAACAGGTTGGATCTGTTGATTGCTGGCTGCAGCCCTGCGCCGCGCTGGGGGCTGGACCGCCGAGCTGGAAGGAGCCCAGAGAGAGAAAACTGGCTGGCACAGGCACCGGTGAGAAGTAAAGCGCTTGTTGCTCGGGCAGGAAATTGCCGTGTCTCCCAGAGCTTGGATGTCTGCTAAAGGTCCCCCTCGGCCGGGGATGGCATGGGCAGCGCTGCGTTACTCAGACGTGTCCTGCAAAACCACAGCTCAGAACCACCGGGAAATGCAAGCCCTGGCTGTTGCCACCTGCAAGGGGACCCTGCCGCAGTGTTCCAGTGTGGCACAGCCCCAAGCTCAGCTCCCGGTGCCTCCACTCTGGCACACATGGGCTCTCGGTGCAGGGCAGCATCCTCTCTTGCTGGCTGGCACCCGGCGTGATCAGGCGGCAGCACTTTGGGTGGTTGAGATGCTTCTGCAACGGCAGGACCTGGCTTTGGGTCTGATCCTGCCCTGGCAAAGCTCTGCTAATGCAGCTCCTCTGGACCGGAGCCAGCAAAGCCGGGGGTGGGATTACACCTTTCTCCACAGAGGGAGATGCTCGGAGACTTGGCTGTGTGCGGGCAATAGCTCTCTCCTGCTCAGACATTGCTGTGAGTCCCCAAGCCAAGCGGCAACGGGAGCCGCTCGCCCGGCAGAAGCCACTGGGTGGGACCAGCTTGTGGCACAAACACAGCGCTCAGACTCCCCAAAAACGCCGGGGAACGCAAACGCCCGCATGCCGCAGGCACGACACGGGTGCATGTGGTGGGTTGTTGGTTGGGATCGAGAAGTACATATATAAACCATGGCAGGGTGGGCGGGCAGAGGAAAAAAGGGATCTCCCTCGAGCAGCCTTCATCCATCCGCTCTCCCCCAGGCTGTTCCCAGCCCCCTGCGAGCATCGGCCGCCTCAGCCGCAGGTCAAAACCAGGCAGGTAGGGAAAAAACCTCCACTGCATTTAGTGGATTTTATAGAGAAATGGGGAAACTGAGGCACGGAGATGTGCTGAAAGTCATGCCAGGAGTTCATCTGAAGTGCTTGGCGTCCCCTGGCTTACGCTGCCCGCTTTCCTCCCCCTCCTTCTGCAGACCAAGGGGGCAGGGACGCGGTGCAGCCCCTTCTTCGGAAAGAAAACCGATCGCTTCGTGTTCCTAACCTGGGTATGCGGCAAAAACGCTTGCAGGATGGAAAGGGCTGGGGGAGGCTGGTTTCCAGGAGAGGCTCTTGGACGCTGAGGGACCCAGAAATGCCAAAAAATCCAATGGCTGTAGCAAATCTGGAGATCCAGCAGGTTCGAAGCTGCAGAGGTGGGTGCTTTTCCAAGAGGCTGGAAGGGGATTTGAGGGGGGGAAATCTCCCTGGCAGTTATACCATCCCTCAAAGAAACTGGGCACCAGTCTGAAGGAAATTGGGTCCCTAAAGCAGCTTTCACCCCCCTGGTTAAGCAGGAGAAGAGAACAATAAAAGCAGTGTCCCGCCAAATATAATTACCAGGAAAAAAAGAGATTTTTCAAAGTTTGGGTCCTCAGAAAGGATGTTTTATTCATAGCCCGGCAGGGTAGTGCTGACGGTGCCATTAATTATGGAGCTGCTGGGTGCTGCGCCTGCTCCGGTGAGCTTGGCTCGGCTTTATCATCCTGACACCCGGCACGGGGAACTGGGGCATCATGGGGAGCCCGTGGGGCCAAGACGCCAGCTTGGGCTCCCCCGCTGGTGTGAGCCCCTCTTCTCCACCCTGCAACCATCCATGATGCTGGATGTCCGCGGCCGTCCGGCAGGTCCTGTGACCCCGCGCCACGCTCGGGGGGTGAGCGTCGTCCTGCCAAAAAGGCGGAGGCGGTGGCGAGGGTGGACGCCAGCCAGCCGAGCAGCCGCAGCGGATCACCGCCCTCCCCGCCGGCAGACGCCGAGCAGATCTTGGCAGCCGGCGGTGAAGCAGCGCAAGTTCACGGCTTGGTCAGAGGCGCAAATGAAAAGGGATGATAATATAAAGAAGCACATTCGAAGCACACCTAACGTGCTTGGCGGCACCAGGATGAGGCGGCAAGGCTGGGGCTGGCCTCTGCCCAGCTCCTCCGTGTGGGGTGAGGGTGGTTGCAACCATCCCTGGGCTTGATGCAACCCCAGGAGCAGCTCACAGCTCTGAATATTTCCAATTCTAGGAAATTTTCCCAGTAACTTTCCAGAAAGGTAATAAAATATTTGGTGTTAAGCAAACTAAAGCAGGTGCAAGAACAAACGCAAGGGGGAAAAGGGACCTGAAGGGTCCCTGTGGGAGGTGGCTGTAGCTTCCAGAGATGGGAAGGAGAGGGACCAGCCCAAACGGGACCAGCCTGGAAGACAGTGCTGTCCCTTCGGGAGGACAGTCCTGTGCCTGGGCAGCTCTGAGAAAGTGGCCTTCAAAATGCAAAGCGTCACATTTATAATACTGTCATGAAAGAAACTCCTCAAAAATTCTCTTTGAAAGACAAAAGGGGTGAAACGAGGGTGGAAGGTGGGACAACGATCTGGGGGTAGAAGAAGAGGGCGACCCGCAGCATCGTTAGCTTGGCTGCAGAGTTGCACCCCAGGGTGCTGGTGCACACCCAGGCCAGGCACCCGGCTGGTGGCATCGCACGGAGAGACGGGTCTTTTGTGTCTGCGGCACCTGAAAAGGCAGGTGACAAAGCAGGAGACGCTTTGAAAGGGCAGGAGCATCCTCAGAGGAGCAAACGCTGGATTAATGAGGGAAACAACCTCTGGCTGCCTGGCAAGGAGGGAGCGTTAGGCAGCGGGTGGCCCACGGTGCTGAGCGGTGTCCTGGGGACCCATGGGGCTCCCCGCTGTCACCTGCAATTTGGGGAGCTGGACCTGATGATGGGGGACAGTCGTGCCTTGCTCTCCTGGGAGGCTGCTGGGACCAAGCGCCGCATTAACCCATTTCTTTTAATCAAGGTAATGCTTGCTTGCGCCTGGGCCCAGGCGGTGTCACGGGGGAGGATTAATCGCCGAGCCACGGTCCTGGCACACCAAAACCCGACTCCGGCGACAGCCTCAGCTCAGATGGCCCCGCTCATCTGCGCTTCCTAATGCGAACAGCATTTCGTTTTCAGAGGAGATGCAGCGAGCAAAGGGAAGCCAAAGGGGATGCCTGAGCACGCCTGACCCCCGTTCCCAGCCCCAAACCACTCCTGGCCCCGCTACCCCACAGGCAGGGATCCACCAAACCCAAACCTCCGCTGCTCCACGGAGGGATGGGCTCCGCTCCCGCACCTACCCTGGCTGCTGCGGGCTGCGGTCACATTCAATAGACCTCTAAGAGCAAATAATGTGTCTAAAGAGTTTTATCTGGGGGATCACATCCTGCGTGCAAAGGGCCCATGACCCCCAAAGTGCAGAGGGACACAGAGCCTCTGCCCTGGGGCGGGCTGGGCTGCACGATCAGAGAACCAGCATCAGCTACCCAGGGGGATGCAATTAGCTTAATTGCTGTGAGCGTTTGAGGGAAGATGGTGTACTCTACCCAGCTGAGCCTAAGGAGAGGCATGGCATCCTCCTCCCCAGCCTGCTGGATTATATATAGGAGGAAACGAGCAGGATGAGTTGGATGCTGGAGGAGGATTGTCTGGTGTGGGGTTTTGTGATGGAATGAGTTGTGCCAGTGCTCAGCCCCTCGGCTGCCTCCTCCTGACTCCTGCATGGGGGTCTCAGCGCAGCATCGTCGGGGGAGGCGGTGTGGGACAGTCTGTCACCGCAGCAGGGCTGGGCTGGCTCCCAGGCACGTCGGCTCCATCTGCTCCCGCAGAAGAGCCCTCCTGTTCAGCCTCCGCAGCCAAAGGTAACTTGTAACCCTTGCTCGGAGCTGGCTCCATGCAAAGCCATATGCTCTATAAAAAGCCACACTCCCTGGGAAGAACCCCCCCCTTAAGGTTTTTAGAGACACCTGATGTTGAGCAAACCTCCCCTGTCATCTGGGGTGGATGCTATTGGAAAGCGGATCTGGGAAGACACGATTTGCGGGGCGGAAAGGGTTTGTCCTTGGGGGCAGACGGACAGGGACCTGCACCTCGCTGCCTGCTCTGCGCAGGGTGAATTAGTGGCAGCCCTTGCCTGTCCCTGAGCCCTGCCACCTCGCTCTGAACGTGTCAGTCCCTGAAACTTTAATGCCTTTACACTGGGCCCTCAATTATTAAGCGTGGAGGTAATGGAGAAGCCGGGCTGGGAGAGGTGGCTGCCGTGCGTGGGTGCAATCCCGCATCCCGGGCGTGTGGGGGGCTGCAGCGCGGCTCTGAGCATCCCGCAGCTGCTGTGCTGCTTCATACCGCTCGGACATTGCCTCTGCCCTCCCCCAGACTGCTTTGCCTCCATCCTTGGTGCTTTTGGGACTGTCCTCCAGCATGTTGGGGCTCTGCAGGGCCCACGGAGGGTCCTGCTGTCTCTTACCCTCTGCCCGTAGTGTGTTTTTCTTGTTAAATTTGCCAGAGGTAATTAATGTTTTCAAGGGGCTGATGGAGGAGATGTCTGCGAACCCTCTGAATTGATGTCTATGACTTGGATGTTGCTAATTTGGGGGAGACCTGTGAGCTGTGTGGCTGTTCCCAGGGTCCTCTCCCTAAGCTACAGATAGTGTCGGGTGGAGGCGGAGGGGAACGAGCTCCCTGGCCAAAAAGCGAGTGTGCTCGGTGCTGAGATGGGGCTTGTCTGCAGTCGCGATCGGAGCCTGGTGGTGCTGGGGAAGAGCCTCCCTCTAGCACCGCGTTTGCCAAAAAACGTAAAACTGTTGTGCTAACAGGGTAATTAATTAATTATGGCTCATTAGAGGAATTATAATCCCATTAGTACCTTTGGATCA
>VZSZ01002472.1:171626-187690 GCA_013398815.1 Ibidorhyncha struthersii
AGTCTCCAAAAGATATAAATAGACTAGAGAAAATAATATAAATATGTAATAAATGTATTTTGATCTATTTAAAATATCTCGCGTCATGCTGTATATTTTAAAGATCACAGGGAAGTGGCTGCCTGTAGCGAACCTCAAACGTGGTTTCGAGTCTGTCAGTTGTGACACATACAGTATATATGAGTGCAGCAAACTTTGAGTGAGACTGGGGGGCCAGCGGGACAAATACAGATGGTTTTTAGGAGCCTTTTAGCAAATGTCTGTCCTGCTGCCTGTAGGCAGGAGCGGAAAACTGATTGGATTTTCCTTGTTATCCTGCAGGAGAGGATAATTTTTCCTCTCTGCCAGGGAAGAGGCTGCAGGGCTGCTCGGTGGGACAGGGGGGGCTCTGCAGGGTCCCCCTTCCCCGCACAGCCCTGTGCCTGGGTACCATTTGCTCTGCTGCACTGTCCTGATGGGCTTTCGCCAGGGGACAGGATCGCAGCGGCTCAGCCATGCGGGGAGCCCGGAGATGGGAAAATGTGTCTGGAGCTCAGGCAGAAAGAGCCCAGTCATCCGAGACTGACCCAACAAATCTTCCCAGAGCGACCTTGGTTGCCCTTGGGCTCCACAAGGATCTGTTTCCTATGAGCATCGTCTCCTCCTCCGAGGACTTCAGGGGACACCGCGTCACGGCCAAGTGACAGTTTAAATGTCTTTAATGGTACGTCATGGCCAAAGGAAATCAAGAGTGAGTGTGTGGGATGCTATTTATGGAGAGGTTAATGGCCTGGTGGACACGGAGCCCCTGGATTCGCCATCCTGGATTTTCCTCCCAGCTTTTGCACCTGGCTGCTGCAGGGAACATGGCTTGTGTACCAAGATAACCTGGAGAAATTATTCATCATCCGTTCTCCGGATGGTCTGAATCCAGGTCAGGCGACCGGTGATCGATTGCTTCCACCCACCCATGATGGTCAGTTGGGTCCCATCGGCTCCATCCCTTCCCCCGTAAGGGAGTTTTGTACTCATTAAAAAAAAATCACTGCCAGCCACTCACTCTAATCACCAAAGATAGGGCCGGGGCTAAGCATGATTTAAGAGCACAGCCCGTTTAATTTATCAAAGGGGGAGACTGAGAGGTGACTTGATTACGGCATTTGTCACGGGGAGAATACAGTGGTACAAAGAGGTAACTTAATCTACCAGGGAAAGGCATAATAACCACCTCTTCCTGGAAGCTGAAGCCAGACAAATCTATCTTGGAAATAAGGAGCGATCTTTTAATAATGATTAGCTATTAGAACAAGCTACCAATCTCTGTCTCTTAATGCCTTTAAATCTGGACCAGATGCTTTTCTGGAAGCTTTTCTCTCGCTGAGGAGAGGAGCGGGGGGTTATTGGGGAAGGTAATGGCCTGTTACAGGCGGACAGGAGGAGCGATGGGAAAAACCTCCCTGCTCTCCTCCAAAACATGGGCTGGATCTCAGAAAGGAAAATACCAGGGAGGGCGTGGGGGATGCTCGTGCAGGGCCCTTCCAGTATCTCTCCTGGGGACGAGCACCGGCCCGTGCAGCAGCTTCCAAAAGTTCTCGTGCCTCCGCTCGCAGGGTTTGCTTTGCCGTGCAGCAGTGTCTCCTCGTGCAGCAGTTTGCACTACAAAACCCATTGCTTCATTTGTGGAAGCATTTAATGATTCAGGAGCCGGCAGCTCCCTAGGGACGTTTTCCACTGCCTCCAGAATTCCTCCCTCGGTGGCTGCTTGTAGCAGGAATCCCCAGGGGAGCCGAGCTGACGCTGGCACCGCGGGAAATGTGCTACCAGGACTTTCGGTCCTTGCTTTACTTCCACTTCGACCATCCTCTTCTTCGGGGCTTAGAACTAAATTAAAGGGTGGTGGTGGCAGCAGGGAGCAGCGGGGATGGGAAGGGATGGATAGGCAGCCGCTGCCTCTGCAGGGAAGGACCTTGCTTACCCCTCGCAGGCATGGCCAGGGTATTTTTGGCAGGGATGCTTGCGATGGGCTGAGTTTAGGGCTGTTTCTTAGCTGGCAACCTCCACTTTTAATACTCAAGATGTCTTTAAATTCTAAAACCCTCTCTAAACCCAGCATTGCACTGGTCCTCCCTGACTGCCCTCCTGCCTCTTTTCCTTTGGCGTTGGTGGACTGGGGCATCTCCCCGTGACCTGCAGAGGTTTCTGCTCTCCCCAAAAGCAGGGTGTCTTTTCATCGGCTTGGATGGGTTTGGCTCAAACACACCACCACCAAAATCTGGGTGTGCCAATCCCTCTTGATCGGGTAGAGAGTGAGCAGAGGGGCTGTGAGCTCTGGATTCCCACCAGGATGAAGCCGGCATGGGTGTGCGCTGTGCTGCCCATCCCGGCTGTGTGCCCCAGGGCAGCACTTGCTGTGTCCTGCCAGCCAAAAACACAGTGCCATGCAGGGAAGGCACCACGTTGGTCTGGCTCCTAACAAACCCTCCCCAGCTGTGATAAAGTGATGCACTACATTTCAGAGGGCTGGAGGCAGAAATTTGCCCCGGTCCCGCTGGAGATGCTGCTCCTCCACCCAGCCTGGATGCATCCTCTCTCCTGGCTGCTTTGAGAAGCTCAGACCCTACAAACCCCTCCAAATTTCTTCCCTTGCACACCCGAATTGCCCCAGCACCATTCCGGGTGGTTGGGAGCAGCTCAGGTAGGGCAGGGCGATACCCAGGGATGCTCGGTTGTCTCTGGGGGTAACCATAGTAACAGAGCAGCATCTCTGCTCTCCTGCCGGCAATTTGCTTTTTCATCCGGCATTAAGGTGGACCCTCTCCGAATCCTTTCTTCCCCTCCGCCTGCCCTGAATGGCAATGCTGACAGCTATCCTACCGAGGTGCTGTCTCTCTGGCTCTTCGTGCCACATCCCACCCCATCCCACGCCAGGTTTCATCCCGCTGTGTAACGGGATACTGCCGGGGAACCGTCCCTCAGCATCCTGTGAGGAGACAGGGAAGGCAGCAGCTGGAGTTTCTCCTTAACACAAATTTATAAGTGTGAGTGGGACAAAATTAGGGGTTTCCTTACACTTGTTAAAAGGTCACTGTCAAGGCTAAAAACCTTAAATACTATTTTTTTTTTTAATTGTAAAAGGCCTCTATTAGTAATAACACGCCAGCTTATTAATATGGATTGAATTTTCACTGAATGTGATTATCACCCGTTAAGTACTTTCTTCACCTTTCACATTTCTCCCTGCTTGGGGAAGGCAAACAGATGAGTCAGCGTCCCTTTTTCTGTCGGTTTTAGGCAGTTTCGGTGACAAGCCGTCGTGAATCAGCACAATGCTGCAAAGTTCAGGTCGCAAACGCTCGCCACGACGCTGCTCCTGGAGAAAAACGGTGGTTTAAAGGAGGTGAAGGAGCCCCCCCAGCCTGAACCCAGGTCTTGGGGAGGAAAAAAAACTCAAATGAACAATTTTGGAGTCAAACTGGGCACGGTGGTGCTGCTCTAAGGGAAGATGCGCCGAAGAGTTTCCGATGGGGTATCGGGGTTGTGGGTGGAGAATGCCCCTTCTCCAGCCAGTCGATGTTTCCTCTCCTCTTCCCCTGCAGCTGGCACATTTATTTTGGCAATACCTCATTAGCATGTAATTAAGCCTTGCCCCTCTTTGCCACTGTTGCCTGATGACCCCAAGCATCACGCCTGTCCCCTTCCAGTGTCCCTTCTTGCCGCGTTGTAGCACCCATGCGGGGTCCAGGGTGGGGGTGCCAGGCACTCAGGGACGGTGTTGGGGGGGGGTGACCCCAAAAGCCTGTTATCTGGGGGTTGGCATCCCCGCCTCATGGGCTCGCTGTCCGTTTGGGTTGGTGGCTGACTCAGCCCCAGATGGTTGCTGCGTGGGTTTATATAACGGCGTGTTTTGGTGGGGGCCGGGGACGCGGTACGGCGAGGAGGTGGACGCGGGGGCGAGGGAGGGAACAGAGCTAAAGATAAGCCTGGCAGCTCCGGCAGCTCTTTGCCAGGCCCCGCGGGAGCCGGCAGGGAAAAGGCTGATGGGGATGGGGCGCCGAGATCGCAGCCACAGTAGCCGCAATAGCATGGCCCCGCTCGCCATCCCGGCTGCCTGGGGACAAACAGCTTTGTGTCCTGGGAGACAAACAGCTTTGCATCCCAGGGAGAAACAGTTTTTCATCCCAGGGAGAAACAGTTTTGCATCCTGCTGCCAGCAGCTGTGTTCTCCTCCCCGGTACCCACCAGAATCTCAGCCAGCTCTCACTCTTTCCAGGTTCACTTTCCTGCAGCCTCTGCGCTGCTGCTCGCCAACAGACCCAAAACCACCCCTGTTCCTTAAAACAGGTTTCCCCCCCGCCCCGGTGTTTCGCGGGTGCAGCAGGGGAATGATTTTGCCTGGTTGCAGGACTGAACCAAACTGCCCAGAGTCTCCCCCCGCCCCTCGTATCCTTCACCCTCATCGCTCCTTCCCGTACCCTCTGCTTCACTGGTGACTGCCGACCAGCACCAAAGCTCATGATCAGATCAGAAAACTGATATTTATTTCTCTTAAAGGGATGTTTTGGGTGACCTTTGACCTCTGTAGAAGTCTTCCTCTTTTGTCCAGTTTACAAATTCAGTGTAAACACAAAGATGACCCTTGTTCTATGGGAGTTTTATTTTAATGCTCTGGAGATTTGCTAAATAAAACCGATTCTAATACAAAGGATGTGCTAGGTGTGATGGCTTTTCTCAGGTGGGGCAGCCGGGGAGTTTGGCCAGGTAATTAATAACTTGAGACCCTGCTCTGTGCCTGGGTGGGTGCCGCGTGTCCCACAGCACAGGGGTTAACCATGACCCCTCTGGGATGGCTTTTATTTGGCAGGAGCTGCCCTCCGGAGGAGCGTTCCCCAACCCCAACAGGGCTGAACCTGGATTTCATCCCCAAACCCCTTCTTAGTCTTGCGTCAGGCCAGACACGGGGTACGGGGACAGCCCCGGGAAGCCTCAGAGGCTGCTTGCAAGCCCTGGAGCAAGGCAGATCCTCGTGCTCAGGGGGGTCCTCCGTGGCCGAGGGTCCCCACTGCAGGAGGGACGGAGAAGGTCCCCGACCGTGCCCCAGCGAGCGAGACATCGTTCGCTGAGTGCTCCATACGGCAGCACCATAATGACGCCGGGTGTGGGGGCGACGGCAAGAACAGGCACTCGGTGTCGGCAGGAGGAGCGCTGCGGGCTGGTAACAGCGCTCAGATGGTAGGGGGAAGTCCGCAGCTCCTGTTAATTAGAAGGAAGACTAAATGAATCCTTTTGAAGAAGACAATTGCGGGGGGGGGGAGAATCTCAGTCCTGGGCTCCTGCCAGCGATGGATTTGCAGAGTGCTGCCGCCCACGCTGGATGGGAGCAGCGAGGGGCACTGTCCCCGCAAGGTCGGAGTGGCAAGGCTGCGGTGGCAGCAGTGACACCTGGCATGCGGAGGGCTAGCGGTGGCCGTGGCGGTGGCAGCGGGGTTGGGTGGTTGCCAGCCCAGGTGGTGGCTGTTTGGGTGTTCCCTCCCATGCAGGTCTCTGCATGATCTCCCCCCAGGGTAGGTCTCCATCCTGCAGTCCCTGCTGCAGAGACGACTGGATTTATAGGGAGTGGGAATCTGGGGATTACGCCGCCGGAGTCTGACCAGCCAAAAATTGTTAAAAATCAGAATATCCGTAGCTCAAATCCAGCTTAAAAGTCAAACCAATCATCCAAACCATCTGCCTCACCATTGAAGATAATACTACTTTTATTGTTTCCATAAGCTGCTAAGCAGCTTTTCAGCAAGAAAAACCCTCTCTGCTGGGACATTTGCTGCGGTGGGACAGCACGGTGGCCTGCCCGGCAGCAGCCAGGTCCTGCTGGGATGGGGAAGCAGTGCACAATGTGGTGACGGGGAGGGAGGATGCAGTGTGGGGACAGGAGAGCAGGGACTAGTGCTGGGGTTTATTGCATTACCCCATGCCACGGTGGGGATAACCGCTCACGGCCGGCTGCCATTGCCACCCCTGGAAACCTGCTGATGGAGGAGGGGTTCAGCACCAGCTCTCCTCCAAGACATCCCAAAATTTTTCTGGAGGCTCTAGCAGCCGAGGGTGATGTGTGACAGCCTGTAATAGGAGCTGCCCTTGCTGCAGCCCACCTGACCTTCTCCCAGAGGTATTATTAGCCTGCGGAGAGCAGCCAGCCCCAACCACGGGCTTTCCACCTGCAAGCCCTCCCCGGCTGCGGGCCAGGGAGAGGAGCCGTGCGTGATCCTCCCCACGTCCCCAGGGAGATGCACCATGCTGAAGGCTTCGAGCCACTCTCCGAAGTCTGCTCACCGATACCTAGAAGATATCCGTGCCCAGCAGAGACCCCAGCCTGTCCTGCCTTTTCTACACCCTCCCTGTACCGTGCCATTGAAGGAGCTGCCATGCAGCTCACCCTCTCCTAAACCATCATTCCCCTCCCAAGACCTCGCTGTAGCAGCCTCTAAGGCGATACAATATATATTCTAATCTCTGGCTTGTCCAGGTGACAAAAGCATTTTGTATCAAGCTCTTAACTGGCATCCTTCCTGCCATATAATTAACACACCCATGGATTTCCAAACAGGACATGTACGGCTATGAAAAGGTCTAAGTCATGTTATTTGCTCCAGCCTGAGAGAGCAGGACACGTGCTCGAGTTGAAAATGTGTCTGGGGTGAAAATTCGCTGTTGTCTGTGAGTTTGTATTGATGCAGTAAGAGCACTTCTTAATGAAATCACCTCAGAGTCACTTACATTATACATCCATGCTGGCATCTGGCTGCTCCTCCTGGCTTCGGTCAGGATGAGTTTGCTCGGAAAGATTATTATCCCATGGGAAGACATACCTGCACCAAAACTGAGTTGTCGTCGCATGGAAATAAGGAGAAAGAGCTGTTAGATCAGCAATCAGCAAGCCAACAGGAAAACGTGCTTCTAAAGATCATCCAGCTTTTACTTTGTCTTATTTTAAGTGCCTGGCAGCGAGCTGGCCCTTCTTTTCCCCTGGGAGAGGCAGAGTGTTGCCAGCTCACACGAGTCTGCCGTGGGATTTGCTACCTCTGCTGCAGAGCCCCAGTTCCCAGAGCCCTGCGGTTAGCAGAGTCACCATTGCCACCTGGAAAGAAACTTTGCAGCCGGCACAAAGCATTTACTCCAGCTCAGGGCAACAACTCGGGGGCCGGAGCAGCCCCTGGCTGCCCCATGTCTCTGGCAAGGTTGGCTCTGATTTCATTCCTCCCATTGAGGACTCTCCTGGATGCTTGGATCCTCTGTGGCACCCGACCATGGCTCAGCAGGGAGCGTGGTGGGCTCCAGGGACAACCCTGTCCTTCCCCACCGCCCAACCTCTGCCTGGGACTCTCCTGGTGGACCTGGCTTGCAGCTGTCAAAGCCACATCACTGATTTTTTAATTAGGGAGAGCTGCAATTAGTGGAACAGCAGCAGAGTGAGGGGAGAAGCCCTGGCCTGTCAGTCTTGGCTGCTTTGCAGTGTTAGGCTGCAAGGTCCCTGGCACTTTCCCCAGTAAACCCAGAAAGACACGTTGCCTTGACCGTGACAGCGCAGCGAGCGGGGTGTGTGTCGGACCGCGGTACAAATCCTACCTGGACGCACCTGGCATGCGGCACAGCCAGCTCCCTTGGGTTTGTTCGGCATTAAATGCCTGCAGAATTTCATCCAGCAGAGCAGTCCAGTAATCTTCCCCATGGGAAGACTGATAGGTGATACCCACAATTTTACTTTACTGTGTGTGTTTGTGTCTTTTCTCCACACAGCAATGTAAGGGTTATGCTGAGAGTGCAGAAGAGGATGGTACTTTTTGCCTGCCTCCCTTCCACTGGGTGTTTCCAGTCCTGTGGGTGAACACAGGCTCTTTGATCTCAACATCAGAGATATCCAAACAGGGTGATCCAGGAAAACACAGCTGGGAGGCACCGGCAGGGTCAGTCCCTTGGAGCTGTGTTAGACTCAATGCAACAGTTGCCAGAGGGGTCCACAGATTTCCATATGCCACAAGCCATAACGCATCCCCTGGAGGTCCAGTGTCAACATAAATCATCTGTTGTGCACGTGACAACAAGCCACAGAAACCACAGGGAGCAGCAGGCGAGGCCGGGATTGTCACCGTGTCCCTGCTGCACATGAGAACTCAGTCATGAGTTCCTGATGTGGGAGCGGGTACCGCTGTCTCCTGCTCGGCGAGGACGGCACCGGGCTGGCAGAGGGAGCTGCTCCCATGCCATCCATCCTCATCCTCCTGCTGCAAGAGGGATTTGCTGCTCCGAGCTGCAGACAGCAGGTCCTCGACTGACAGTGCTGTGCCCGGGCTGCAGATCACCCTGGTGCCATTTCCGAGATGCTGGCCAGCATCCCCTCAAGAGGAAAGAAGCTCAGCCAAGCCTGAAATGACCTGCTGGGGCAGGGGAGGCTCCTTCCACTCTCGCATCGTGTGCTGGGATTTATATAAAAGCGGATTCTTTGCAGGATGGCCTGACCCGCGGAGGGTGACATTCGCAGTGTTCTGCTCACAGAGCGCAGCTGGAATACCCCTGGGATCAGGGTGAGCCCCAGCCTCTGCCACAGGGCACTCGGCTCCCTTTGTGGTCAGGCTGGACTCGCGTGTGGAATCACAGGGCAGGGCTCTGCGCCACTCGTGCGTATCAAGTGATGCTACACTGCCTGGACCCCCAGCTGTGGCACAGCACTTTGGTCTCTCTCCTCATCCCACGCCTGAAAAATTAAGGTCTTGTTCCTCGTGTTCCCATGGTGCCACTTTCAGAACAAACCCCCCAGCCCTCTGCATGCCCCCTCTCCCCAGACCCCAGCATAGCTCTGCCCCCTCTCCAGCGCAGAAGCTTCCTCCAGCCGTGGCCACCCCTGTGCACTCCCCGGCCTTTGATTAGCTCCAGGCTCCTCTCTCTTCATAGCCCCCTGGGAAATAAAAGCCTCCAGTGATGCAGAGTGTTTCCGGCTAATGGGGAAAGCAGGGGGTGAACCTGCTGGCAGTGGCCACACTCGCCTCCGAGAAGGGGCTCTGCTAAGGCTGGGGATGGAGCCGGGACGGTTTCTCTTGAACGAGGTGTCCCTGTGTGGCCAAAGATGCTGGCAGCCAGTGGCATGCCCCTGAACCCCCACGGGTACCTTCACATCAATTCTGGAGAGCTTAGCCCAAGCTGTATTTCTGGGGGGACACCTTCATTTTAGAGCATCACAAGTGCCACAGCCTGAGGTTGGCTCCTCGCTGTGGCAGTTTCACCAAATCCTTTTGGAAGAGGATATATGGGGATCAGGACGAAGTAGGCTCCAAAAAACCCTGCTCAGGACCATGTCAAGTCTGGGATTGGTTCATCCTCGTTGATGGCTCTGATCGAGGCTTGGGGCATGTCACAGTCCAGGCCAGGTGTGATCTAGATTTTGGGTTGTGAGGTTCAGCTCTGAACATCGGTTGCCAGCCTGGTTTGTGTGGCACAGCTGATCACCACGTACTGGGAATGCACCACATCCCTGTGGCACCGAGAGGGAGCAGGGGGAAAATATCCCACTCCAGCATCCCTTAGACTGGGCAGGACTGTGAATCCAGCTTCTGCCCCAAGTCCCTGCATCCTGGTGCTTGCTGGAGTCACCAAGAAGCTCAAGTTTCCTTGATCTGCTCCAGGGACCCTCAGTATATATCGTTGTGTCCGAGACTGCTGAGATTTGGCTACCTTGCCAAACTAGCCAACTCAAAGTTTGTCTCAGCCACATCTGCCAGGCTGACTGCTCTTCTGGGGCAGCATAGGGGCACTGGGAACAAACTGGTTTCTCAGTCACTGCTCAAACACAAGCCAGTATAGAAACTGTATGGAAAAGAGATAAGTGCAGAGATGGAGACATTGCAGCGGTCCTTGGGAAGCTGGGGGGTGGGGGTGGGGTCCCTCGCTCTGCCACAGTCCTTTGCATGTCACCTTGGTCACCTCCCTTAATGTCCATGACTCAATTCAATCAGAAACTGGTTTCCAGGTCCCAGTCCCAGTGCCAAAGCACAGCCACTAGATTTGATTCCCCAGACTGTACTGCAAAGCTATAAGCCAGGTCAAGCGGGAGCACCAGGGGCCCCTGTGCCGTGAGAGAGCATCCCTTCTCCCACAAGCTGGTCACCAGAGTAGGCTCAGCCAAGAGAAAAGGATCCGGTCATGAGAGTGCAGCCACCCTGCATGCAGAGCCCTGCTCCATCATCCCTGCCTGCTCGTTACTCCCGTGGACATGTGCACACACGGCAGCAGGACAGGCGATGCCAAACGCTCCTTGGGCACCGTCACCTGATCTCAGCATCCTGCTCCAAGCCCGGACAAAAATAAATCCGGGAGCGAGCGCTGCAGCGAAGCGGCTCTGGCAAGGAGGGCCTGGGCTGAGCCCATTGTTCCAGCGATAATGCTGGTTCCAGTGACTGATCGGGCAGAAATGCAGATATTCCCCTTGTGCCTCTCCAGCCTCCCGCTGCAGAGAAACCGTGGCTCAGCATCCAGCAGCGGGTGGAAGTATTCACTGCTGAGTGGAAAAGGACAAGTTTTTTCCCCACCATGTGAATTTTCTTGTTGATAGAAGGTTCCTTCCTTGTGGGCGAGGCTAAAGTTTCCACAGGGATTATTTTTTCCTTGGAAGTTTTTATTTGTTTAAGTAGAAGAGCAAAAAACCCCTCACCTCATATCCTGAAAATTGAAAGTCTGAAGCTCCAGCTCCCCCCGTTCTGGCAGGGCACATTGCCCCTGCTGTGCAGCATCCTTTTGCTACGTAAACTTGGCATCTCCTTGCAGCCACCATGGTGCTTCCAAGCATGTAAAGAAACACCCATGGAAGGGCGTGCTGAGGCCTGCCCAATTCGTTTCAGTCGCGACCTAAGTTGGTGCTTGGTTGCAAGGGTACAAAGCCGATGCAGTAGCTGTGGCTTTGGCAGGAGCAGAACTAGAGCTGTGCGGTGACCAAGGGGACACCACAGAGTCCCACTGCAACAAGGGCTGGGGAGGACCAGCAATTTGGGGTCTTCTTCAGCAGTCAACCAAGACACACCTGAGACAAGCCAGCCCTGCAAGGGGAATTCACCGTTTCCCTGATAACGTGTTGGGTTTTCACATTCCCTGGCAGAGCTGTAAAGTTGCCCTCACATCCCTGATTTCTCCTGTGATGCACAAACATGGCAGAGACTCTGCCTCAGAGGGTCTTCACCTGCAGCCACCCTGGCACAGAGCCTGGCCGAGCTCAGGATGTGCCCCGACTCTGCACGAAAAGCCCCATGAAGGCTTTGCCACAGGGGCCTCCCACCAGCAGAACTGAGAGATGTGAGCATCAGCTGCACCTCCTGGTGCTCCAGGTGGCCAAGTGGCTTCCAAGGCCCCTGCCCTGAGCAGGAGACATCAAAGTCCCCCACATGCATGCTCCTTCCAAACAGCCCAGCGTGCTCACAGCCTGGCATGACGATAAAAACGGAGAAAAAGCCAGATCTGAGCAGAAACCTAAGAGAGGAGGCTGCAGCAATATGGTCCTGGAGAAAGCAGGAGCACAAGCCCTTGGCTTCCCTTCCCTGCCGCTACCCTCCCTTTCCAGTGCGCCTCAAGCTCCGAATGTCTCGGCTTTGCAAAGAGCCGATCTCCTGGTGTTTGCTGGGCCACAGCCCCATCCGCATCACGTGAATGACAGCTTGAACTCTGGTGCATCCACCAAAGAGCCTCCTGCCTCTCCCAGCAACACGCTGGGGAAATCACAAGGCGCGGGGGTAAGCAGCTCTCCTTATCCCAGCATGGCCCTGGGACAAAAACCCTGCCTGCCCCCATCACGCTGGCTGTTTGTCCCTCTCCCCCAGGCCTGACTTCACTCACCCCCCTCTCCCCAGGCCATACCTGGTTCTTCTTCTGAAGGCGTCATGACTTCACTGTCTATTTTTATCCAGCCCACTGCTAAGTAAAAGCAGAGTTGACACTGGCTTTTGTAAAAAAAAAAAAAAAAAAAAAAAAAAAAAAAAAGGCATTTTTCTTATTGTGTGGGAAAAGATCCATGGGTTGGGTTTTCTTTTTCTTCCCCCTTAACTTGGAGATCTCCCAAAGCAAACAAGTGCGGTTAACTGGAAAATAGGATGATTCACCAGTCCCCTGGGCAGATGGTACCCGGGTCCTCTATCCTCCAGCTCCTGGCAAGGGAAAATGCCCCCTATAAAACTTAAAATAAATAGATGATCCTGTATCCATCACGGGATCCGTTTTGCAAAACCGACATGTCTTCAATGACCTCCTGCATGTGCCCACACCACTTGGTTCATTCCACCTTGATGTCCTGCACCAGCAGGACAGTTTGGGGTGTGCAGGGACAGATTAGGGGCACGGGAGGTTTCCAAAGGTTTCAGCCCGCCTGTAGATGCTGGAAGCTGAGCAATGCGCTGAGTTACATCTCCGAGTGAAGGGATGGAGCAGCCCTGAGCCTCCCCAGGAGCTGGAGCAGAGCTGTTGCTGCGTGACGAGGTGTCTCCTCCTCCGTGGAGCATCTGCCATGTGTTGCCCTTGCTCTGGGGTGGTGAGAAGATGCTGACATATGGATAAGCTGGCCAAGAGATCCCTGTGGGTGAACAAACAGTGGGGCCAGAGCAATGAAGCAACATTTATCTTCCCTGCAGCCTCTGACATGTGCCACGGAGAGACAGTTTTCTTCACGGTGTGACTCAAATCCCATCTGGATAGTGCAGGAATCTGCTGTCCTTTCCAGAGACAGGGAAGGCCTGTTTTTAAGTGCCCCCAACTCCTCCCTCCCGTGGGCAATTGGACCGCTCAAGCTTATTCATCCTTATTACATTCCCCTTACAGATACCGAAATTCCGGCCTCACCAGCAGCAGGGCTGTTGCTGCAAGGTGGCCTCATCTCAGAGGCATTTTGAGACAGTGGTGCAGCAAAGTGAAGGGCTCTTGAGGGATATTGGGGCATCACAACCCTTGAAGCACATCCCACTGGGGAAGTGCTGTCCATCACCAGTGTCCTTTCAAGGCAGGAGCTGGGACGGTGATGATGGTGTTAGAAAAGACTGGGGTGAAAACAGGAGCTGAGAGGGTGCTGGGATGACCCGATGGGTAGTGAACCGTTCCCTGTTGAGGTGCTGGTTCCTGGACATCGGGAGCAGGGCTGTGTTCAGCGTCTGCCGTTCCCTGCCTGGGACATTCCGACAGCAGAGGAGCCCAAAGCACAGGCTGAGAGGCCAAATTCCCAGCACTTTAAAATTCTCCCTTGGAAGCTTTTTGGCTGCTGGAGGCCTGGGTTATTTCTGGCTGTGCTCGGCAGGAGCGTTTTTCTCTTGCTTCGTAGCAGGGCAGGGATGAACAAAGAGCTCAGCTCTGCCTTCGTGGGGACAGCACTGCTGCCCTGGCAGCACCGACACGAGCTGTGTGCCCTCTCCCCGCTCTCCAGGCCAGGGATGAGCTCCCCGGGGTGGGGATCAGCTCATGAACTGCTCACTGTGTGAGCCAGGAACACACAAGAGTTCCTGCCTTCCTCTCACCTTTAAATCAGACCTTTTCAGCTCGAAGAGGCCAGCAGCCCCCACGCCTCTCAACGGGTCCTGTCCTGCTCCCCCATCACTGCTGGAGCCACATCAGAGATATTTGGGTCGCAGAAATGCTTCAGCTCCCTAAGAGGGCTCTTGGGACAGAAAGAAAAATGTTTCTTAAGCAAGTTAGGGACGATAAGCCTCAAAATAAGTGACAGCCAATTGCGCTGTCACCTCATTGCCCACATTGCCACAGCTACTCCGGGCATTTTTATCAGCTTTGCCCTCCTCCCGTTGCCTTAGTATTTTATTCAGATGCACCCACTCACCCCCCACTCCATGCCTTAGAGTGGGCAGCAACCTGCTGCCTTGGTACCCACTCCTCCGCCTCTGCCCAGAGACAAGACTGTGACAGCCACCAGGTCACTTCTGGGCATGCCTGGAGAGGGATTAAGAGGAGAAATCCCATTTTTGATGCCAAATATCACAAATAAATTGTGCCATTTACAGGTTTAGAAAGAAAATACAGCCAGCACTCAGGATTTCTGGCTTGGCAGCGAGATGGGCAGGAGGGGGCAGAATGTGTTTGGGTCTGTGGGGTGAGGGATAGTTTTAAGGCTATGATTCCTCCTCTGAATCTGCCCCACCCCCCCCCCCCTCCCAGTGAAGGGACTGGGAAGTGCTGACTCTGCNCGACTGGTCCTGGTGTGGTGTTCAGCTGCAGCAGCAGCAGGAAGGGGGTTGTAGCCCCTGCTCTGCACCACCCCCCCAGCTGCCCTGCCTGCTCCTCCCGGCCAGCTGAACAAGCACCCAGCGCCGGAGGATCGTGTGCTTAGCGGTCCCAGGGGCAGAGCGGTGAAGGAGGTGGGAAAGGCACTGGGCAAAGGGCGGCGGGGGCGAGAGATGCAGCAGTGACCTTAGCCCTGGCATCTGGAGCAGGGCGGGTGGCTGGGACGAGGTGGGGGGTCTCTGGTCCACACCACATCCCTGGAAAGGGTAGAGATGGCCACTCTGAGCCTCCCGGCACTGGCAGAAGTACAGGGCTGTGATTTGGGACTGCCAGGATTCACTCTGGCCACAAACTTTTTCTGGCCTGGCTGCAGCTCAGAGCACAGTGATCTGGCACCCAGGATCCCAAACTGCCCTACCACTCACCTCAAACTCAGTCCCGGGGTCTCCTCATTTGGGTCCAGTCCCCAGCTGAGCCACAGCAACCTGGTAGACACCAGTTAACATCTTTTCAGAGTGCTCAAGGCAGCTGGAGGGCCCCTTTGGTCATACCCCAGCCAGTGTGTGGTGGCAGTTCCCATGGACAGTGGGGACAGGGAGCCTCTGTGATGGTGGCTGCTGGGGTGGGAAGGCTGCGTCTCCTGTGTAGAAGGGTCAGTGCTCTGGGCACCTGCATGCCACTGTGATAACCCAATGGGAGCTGCTCCTTTGACCCTTCCTCTCCCAGACCTTGCTCAGAGGGAAGGGGAAGAGGGGGAGAGGAGAGAGCAGCCCATTTTAGCCCAAGCTCCCAGCGCAGACACACCTGGAGATCATTGCTGCCATAGGCTTCTCACAGACAAGGACCCTCTCCCTGTAATAGTCCTGCAAGTCTAAAGTGGGGTCCAGCACCAAGCCGCACGAGGCGCCAAGAGACATGGGCATTCTCCTTGTGTCCCCACCCCACCCCCTGCCTCTGCCATCAGCTGCTGCTCTCCATGGAAATTTGCTATTTTTCCCCTGATAACAAACCCTGCCCAGTGCTGGGTTTAACTGGAGCTCCCCTGCAGCACTTCAGCCTCCAGCATCAATCCATCTCCCGGACTTAGTGTCACAAGTGCATCATGGAAAATAGTATTGATCCAGCAAGGTGGTGACTTAATTTGAGGGCTCTAATGAGGCAGTGATTTAACCTTATTACACAAAGGTAAGTGGAGCTGCGGGGTGCCCTGTGCCAGGGGAGGCACCTGGTTCTGCTGTTGCCCAGTGCCTCATGTGAGAAGGTGCCTCCGAGGACACATCGGTGTTAGGGAAGGGCTGGGCTCGTGATGTCCAGAGCTGAGTCACCACCTTGTGCTGGAGTGTCCAGGCTCTTGATCATGCCCAAAGTCATAGAGGAGTTCAGATCCAGCACAACCCTCTGAGCTGCATCTCTCAGCATCGCTCTCTCTAGTGCTTCCCTCCATCTCCTGGCTTCTTCCTCCCTACTCACCTCTAGGAAACCTCTTAGCGTCAAGTTAACGTACTGTCTGAAAACAGCATGTCCTGGCTTCACAAGAGGGTAGAAAACACAGGGGAGAGCACCCATGAGGAGAACTTCAGCCTTCCAACTCGCTTTACATCTCTGATGAAGTTCTTTAACTCAGTTTCCCCATTCATGCATCACACTATTGTGATCACCCCTTAACTCAGATGTATTTGCCCTCCCTTCTCTCAGGCCATGCAGCTTAGCTGTCTGGGCATCTCCTTCAGGTCTCCAGGACTTTTGGGACACAACCAGGACAGACTTGGGGTCCCTAGGACTAAAACACTGCTGTGGGATGGAGCCAAGAGCCCCAGCTATGCCCAAAGGCAGCCAGC
>VZSZ01002472.1:194570-232376 GCA_013398815.1 Ibidorhyncha struthersii
CTTCAGCAGAACAGGTTCCCTGCAGCCCCCAGTCTCAGAGCAGCACAAAATTCAAAGAAGAGGTGGGAAGAAGCTGCCAGGGGTGAGAAGGAAAGCGAAGGGGACCTCAAGGTCTCCATCTCCCGCTACCCTGAGGTGCTCTGCTATGGAGCCACCATAATGCATTACCCTGGTGACCCCTGCAGCTCTGCCAAGCCAGCTCCATCCAGATGTCTCTGCAGCTGGCATGGGGGACACTTACACTCTCTTGTTTCAAAGATGCTTCGCTTTGTGTCTCTGGCTTTACTGCCATGCCCCAGCTGACTTCCAGTATGGCAAAGCTGCTTTGTAATAGATGCTGCTGAAACTGCTGCTTCTTGTGGAGCTAAAGAAGAACTGGGCGGCTCTAAAGGAACAGGAAACTGCAGCTCCCTCCAGGGGAAACTGAGTCAACTGAAAGTGCAGGGTTTCCAGGTCATCCCAGACCTCTAAGGCAGAACTGGGGAAAGACCTTGAAGGAATGGATGAAATCAGGACATTTAACCCCTGCTGTGACAGTAACCGTGGTGGTCCCAGCACCTGCATACTTTATGCCTTGGCTGCCTCCTCTCACAATACAGCTGGGAGGCTTCACTTCTGCTACAACACACAGCAGCTGTCCTCAACTATATTGCTTCTGTCCTGCACCACTCCGCAAATCCTCCAGATGGGAGCTGGGGATGATTATGTTTGTTGCCTTGAAAATAGCTGGTGTCCCAATGCCAACTAGTCAAAGAGGGAGCTGTCAATCTTCCCTGCACACCCCTCTGCACCTTCCGGACAGTGCATCTGAGAGGCACCTTGTTTATGGGCTGTCACTGGGTATGACTTAACCAGCTTTGACAGGGGTGATCCTATTTATAGGAGGAACTCCTAATGCCTCTCATTCAATGTCATATTTGGGAAACAGTAAAAAATGAAACCAAAATGACCCCTGAGTTTCTACCTTCAGTAATGGAAATTTCAGCTGCTGACCTGGCCAGGATGGGCAGCATTGAGCCAGTTTCCTCAAGGTCACCCAGAAGTTCACATCACAGTCCAACATCCCCTCTTTGAATGTCCTTCCCTTCTTGGCTTGGCACTCCTGATGCATTGCACGTTTGGACTCCCTCCATTTTGGAGCCTCCCAAAAATTCAGCCCCAGCCCAGCTTAGTCCATAAGTATGGGCATGTGAGGAGCTGAAGGAGAGGTGCTACTGCCACAGACTACCACTCACTGCACAAATGCTTTGCTAAACACCCCTGAACACAGGTCAAGCAGAGGAACACCCAACCAACTAGCTTCATTCCCCCATACACACCAAAGACTTCAGCAGAGATCTGCAAATGAGTCTTTTTTTTTTTCCTGTGGGTTTTTCTAGCATCTCAAAGGATGGTTGGCCACCAGTGCTAGCCCTTTCAAAGGCCTGTGGTCAACTTCTGCCCCATAGGGCAGTATCCAGAACCCACCAAAGGTGCATTGCTCTGTGATGAGCCGCTCCAGGAGACAGCACTCGTGCAAGGCACCTTGAGCTCCAGGCGGCTAGGATGAGTCAGAGCCAGTCGCCTTTTTCCCTGCGGTGCAATTGTACGGGGCCCTGACAGCATCAGCTGGCTTTTATCACTGCTCCACATCAGAGCTGTCAGTCCTGAAGACAATGGAAGGTGTGTGGAGGGGGAGGAATTGAGCATCTCTGCGCTCCGTTGGCTTCCCAGAATGATGCCAAAGTGGCGAGCAAAGAGTTTTTGATTAGCAGCCTGCTGCCGCAAGAGGATTAGCGAGGACGTCAGTGACTGTGGCAGCACTGAAATTAAAAAGCAATACTTCTTGAGCTTCCTCTGCTACTGTTTTGTGGGGAAGAGCTTGACTGACGGTGACGAGAGCTCTGGAGGGCATGCAGCCCCTGGAAGGTCCACCCATGCTTGTGGCCCCACGGATGGGGAGCATCTGTCTTCAGATCTACTGGTTCCAGTGGGGTCTGCAAAGGATTCAAGTCACCTCCTCAGTGCAAACTCATCTTCCCCTGCATGTCGCTTCTGAAACTCACGTGTTGTTGTGGCAGTGAGAACGAAAGAGAACGAAAAGAGCCTTGAAAAGCAAGGTCCAGGGGCATTTAGTGAACAAACAGAAAACTTCACTTTCATTCAAAACTTGAATGAAAAGATCACATCTTGCCAGCTGAGTCGTCTGCCGAGGAAGGGGGTGTTTGTGCCTCCTTCAGGCATATCATGGAGTCTCCTGTCCCTCAGGTTTGCTGGGGAGATCACCCACGTGGATTCTCAAACCGCCCCTCGTGTGCGTTGTCCCGTGCCTCTCCCTCGCGCTCGGGGGTAGCTTCCTGTGAACGCCCACGGAGTGATTCGTTCTCTCCCTGCACATCCCTGATGAGATGCCGATGGAAAGGCTGACTGCAGCTAGGCAGCTGGTGGGCAATGCCCAGGGTCTATTTGCCCGTCAGCTCTGCCTTGTCTCATTGCTTCTCAGCAGACTTGTGCCTGCCTGTTGTCCCCATCTTGCACTTACGCACTGAAGTCCCGCCAGCACAGAAATCACCTTTCTATTCTATTTGTAAAGCACAGAACACAAGGACTTTGATGCCATCTAGATACTATATTTATCCTCCTAAAACCAGAGGTAGGGAAAGTGTTGTGATGTTGATTATTGTCCAGATACAGAAGTTATGTTCAAGGCAGGGTAAGTGGTTTGATAAAGGTCTTGGGAAATCTGTGAACACTGTCAGAACAGGGCCCATTTCTCCCGGATCTCAAACCAATACCTGAAGCACGAGTCCATCCTTCCCTTCAGAAAGGACTTAGAACAAGTCTGTTTCCCTAAAGCGCTGAGGCATTATGTAAAATAAATTGGCTTGGTCTGTGCGAGGCCAGGTACAATGGGTTTCTAAATTAAACCCTTCTAAATGGAAATGGCAAGACAGGTGTGAGAGAAGATACCTACAGGCTGGAAAGCTTAATCAGAAATGAAAGTTGCTGAATGGGCCAGACACAGACATTTTAGCAAGAAACACATGGTGTTGCTGCAAAACAGCAACAAAATGGCTGTTGTTTTAACAATCCCATGCAACCTGCTCTGCTCATGTACAGAAGTACGAAGGCACTGTGTCACTATGTTTCTGTGGGCTGCTGTAGTGACAGAAGTGGCCAACTGTCCTAGGACCCTGTATGGTCCTAGCCTATGGCTTTCCATCCAGCTCCCACAGGTAAAATGCCCTGTGATGGCTGAGTGGCATTTCATCTACACAGTATTCCTCTCGAAGTGACACATAGGGGAAACAAAAGCATCAGCATCAGGACAAAAGCTACAAAATAAGCAGAGAGACAGGAAGTTTAAAAATTAATTAGAGTTCGAAGTGCTGTCAAGTTTCTCCTTCCCTCTCCCTGTGTGGACACACAGCCATCACCAAAGATTAGAACTGATCGACTGATCAGGTCAGGGCAGAGAAGATGTGATAATAATGCAGTTTTCCACTAATCAGCACAGAGTAAGAAAAATCGTAGCACCCAGCATCCTGTGCAATGAACAGGTACCATGTACTCACCATGTGCTGTGCTGGGACCAGGCTAGCCGAACGTAAGGTCTCAAGCATAGGACAGTCAGAATACACGTTTGACTCCCTTTGATAGGACCACGCAAAGCCAAACCTGAGCAGCCTCCAAAGCATGGCGTTAGACTCTCCTAGAAGACAATTTACAGATCTCTTTCTCCCCACCCCCCCTTCCTCTGTAGCTAGTTCCTGTTCCCTTGCTATGAAAAGTTTGGTTGTCTTCTCCTTTTCTGGCTGAATCTTTCCACGGCAGTTAGCTGCCATGGTGATAGAAGTTACAGAAATTAGTAAGAAGAAGAGTCATAATTAACAATTGACTGACAGTCCCATCTGACCTGAGACAGTAGCTGAAAGCTGCCTCCCACTTCAATCTGCTTGCCACAAAACAGCCAGGAACATGTAGATTTGCTAGCCAAGGTGGTTTGGCTATTTGGCTATGTTCCTACAGTAGCTGTCCTCAGCTGATTTGGTGCTCAGAGCATCAGTGAGGATGTGTCACCATTGCCCTCTTCTGGATTGTCAACCAGGTCTGCTCCAAAGCTTGGGAGATGTCACCGTCTAGTGATGGCAGCATGCGGTGACTCCAAGGGGACTGTTTCATAGGTGACCACCAGTACCTCATGCAGGTGCTTGGCACTATTTCACTATAAGACCTTCAAGTTCTTCTGCATTTATCCTTCCAGCATGGTGACTACACTGCAGTGCAGATTTACAGCAGATAGCGGATTCAAATGGATGGAGAAAGTAGACAAACTTTACAGCTAAATATATGGCTAATTCAAGATCTTTGTGAGTGTGTACCACTGCTAGCTAAAAGGTTGGTGGTTCAAAACCTCCTGGGAACAGGGGGATTTCAGGGAAAGGAGATGTGTGGTTAAGCTGAGGAACTTCTTGCCACGGGATGTTGAAAAGGCTAAAAATGTGTATGAACTTAAGGGGATTCTGGAAAAGTTTGTGGAAGAGAAATCCGCTGAGGGTTGCTGATTACATAGAACTTCTAACCATTTATATAAGTTATATTTCCAAATGAAATATATATATATGGAAGAAAAGTCTTCCTAGTCCTCCCCAGGCATGCTCTTTGGGGCTATATATAAGACAGGATACTGAATCAGCCCTCTGCTGACCCCGTATATGCACACTTCTGTTGTTATGAATATGAAAAAGCACACAGATCTAATCAGGGGTCAGGTCCTCAGCTTCTGCCTCAAGGTTTTATTCAGCTTGAGTCAGGCCAGGGCTCAGTAATTGCTCAGCGGCACACTTGGGGCCTGGCCCACCATCAAGCTCTTGAGATCTGATGTTTTTGTAATGTACAAAATTATGCAGAAACTGCACTGTTTTATATGGGGAAGAAATTAGCTAGACTCAACGAAGCACATTACTTACGGACTGAGCAAGGCAATTTTTCACACTCAGCTGGAAAGTATTTCTCCACTTGCCTGTTTGCTGGAGTATGTGCAATATGGTAACACAGAGCACCAAACCGAACTGACACTGGAAATTATGGGGCTATTGTCAGCATCCAAAGACTGCAAATAGGCAGAAAATAGGAAACTGGTGAGGAGTTTCAGCAGCTTGACCCAGCTCTGTAATGGGCTTTAGAGTCAAGAGCAGCTGTTAATCCTTTCCAGCACAACCCAGCCTTCCTTTCAGCTCTGCCTGTGCTCCCTACTGTTTGAATAATGTAGCTCCCAAACAGGGAAAAAATGGAAGTGGGTATCTCCCCTTTCACCCAGCGTGGGGGAAAGGAAAGATGGGGGGAATGGTGAGCCACTGCCAGCAGGGGAGAAGTAGAGAGAATGATGGGTGAGAGAGGCAAGGAGATGCATGGAGTGTCTGGCACATGGAAGGAGAATGGTGTATCCTGGAGGAACAAGGACTAGTGGGGACACAGTAGGAGGGCACATATATACCTGAGCCAAGAATATAGGGGAAAGGATGGCACACAGACCTCTTGCTTCAAAGGGATGGATCAGAGGGATATAGGGTGTCTCTGATATAGATTTGGCAGACTGGGACTATCCAGAAAAGTAATAATGGAAAGCAAAGTACCCCTAGTCCAATGCAGTCAGTCCCAGCATGAAGCCCTAAGTCTGAACAGTTGGGACAGAAGGAGCAAACCCACAGCTGGGGTATATCAACATCACCTCCAACGGGTCTCTGCCAAATGAAGACACAGACACTGTACTGCAGAGGTCTAGAGAAGAACCTGTGAGATGGAGCTGTTCTCCGTTGTTTTTCAAGCGCACAACACACATAAAAGATCCTCCTTAGGATCTGGATGATAGTTCCTGGCAGATAGAACAGGGACTAAAAGTCAAGATTCCTGACTCCTGTTTAAACTTTGGCACCTGAAAATTTACGTTGGACAAAAGACACACTCTGTTCCACTTCCCTGCTTTCCAGTGACTGTAACAGTCACTGCCTGCCCTAGCAAAACAGCAGTTTCCATTCATGTTTGGGGAGCTCCTGGATAGCAGAAGCTGCAAGTGCAAAGCATTATCTCTTCAGCAACCCGCAAGAGCATACCAGCAACATTTAACCTCCCCTCAAATCCGGTGGCAGGTCACAGCGACTGGCGGGTCTCGCATGTGTGTGACTGTGAGTCACCCAGTATTACTGATCTTCATATTAATCTATTGTTGTAAATGACTTGGAGCTGCCTACAGACAATCTTTCAGAATACGGAACAATGGAGAACCTGCACATCTGAAGAAAGCCTCCTCTGCATGGCAACTTATTGCCATCGTAACCAGCATAAACAAGAGCAATTAAGACAATTTCAGAGCATCACCTCCTCCCTCTGGGGTCTTAATGAGAGCACGCTCAGAAGGGGGCTGGAGCAGAAGCAAGCAAGGGCTGGGAGTTAACTTGTGTGGGAAAAGAAGGGTAGGAGAATTTTAGATTCAGAGGATTGCTTCCTCTCCACCCCATAGCGTAATGCAAAGGGCAAGTAGGGGGAGAGATTCAGTCAGCTCTGTGGTTGATAGAAAAGGCTCAGAGAAGAAGAGCTTTGCTGCTGCCTAACCCTCGCATCAGGTGTCAGGACCCTGCAGAAGTTTTTGCTGACATACCCAGGTAACTAGAAGTAGCTAGTATGGGTGAGTGCCACGGGCGTCACTCAGAAGTATAACAGGGTTCAGAGCCATAGCTCTCAGCAGAAAACAGGGTTGGATTGTACTAATGACCTTTTAGAAGCACAGTATTAAAGAAGAATCTCTTCTAAAGTTGATAATTATCTATCCCAGAAAATAAAGACAAGCCTCAACACAGTGCTATTGGATTAGTACATAGGTTGTTTGCACATGCTCCTTAAAGCTTTGCTATATGCTAGTGATCTACGAGCATTCAGATGGCTGAAAAGCTGTTTGTGGGTGGCTGTGCAGTGAGGAGAGAAGGAAAATTTGGAAGGTCTCCTATGAGGAAACTGCCAGGAGATGAGAGCTTACGTATTAGAGGGACTGACCTGTATAAATACTCCAGGGAAGGAAGGGAGACAGCTCCTATCAGCTTGGTGATAACACCTCTTCTTTTGGTGATCTGGCCCTTGCAATGGAGAAGAAATGGATGGGGCTATAGAGCAGAGCTTTTGTTAAGGTTTTCATATGATCTAATACTGCAGGAACTATATGATTTTCAACTGACTCTTCTCACATTTAAGGCAGAAGTCAGAAACTAGGTTCCTCCATTGTCACAGTGTATAAATAGCCCCGATGGAAACATAACAGGAGCTCAGTTAGGTTTTACCCAGTACAGCAAATAGTGTATCATGGACTCAAATATTTTTATTAAAAAGCCATAGGATTTTATCCAGCTACTCTTGCAATAAGCTCACTAGCTTCTGTTTAATGTGTGTGTAATGACAGCTACCCATGCTTCAGGTGGATCACAAAACTCACCCTAGAGCCAAAATGGTTCTTTCCATTCCCTGCAGAGACAGTCTTTTCCTTTTAACTTGAAATTTGCTATCACAGATTTGATTGTCTGCTTAAAAAAAAAATAAAAAAAAAAATAGCACATTAACTTGCAAAGAGAAGAGAGGAGCTAAATCTGAGACCTCTTATCTGAATCTTCTCGATGCCTAAGTGCTGGATAATTGGAATTGCTGTCTGAGCCATAAACGCTGTTTTGCTCAGATGTTGCTAACCTCATATAGTCTTCTCCTTTCTGCCTTTGTAGCACAGCAGAACCCTGGTTCTAGGATCTCAGAAGATACATGAAATCTGACCTTCAGTGGAGAGAGATCCTACAGAAACTTCCTATAGGAAGGAGATAAGTGTTCTACAAAATGAGAAACCCACTCTCTCTGGAGTCAGGAGCTGCTCAGAAGCAAAGCATCGCTCAGCCAAGCCACATGGACCAGCTTTCCCTTAGCTAAGATTTTTGACAACCGTAGTTCAAACTCTCCTAGCCAAAGGGCTTCCTATCATCAGGTGGGTCTTCCAGAGGGATGTGTGAAGTAGTCACATTGTTGTTAACAGCAGTTCAGGAAACTGGGGCTATCTGCTGCAGTCCTCCTTATCTTATGCTGGTTCTGCGTGCCTCAGACTGGATGGGTGTACAGAGCTGGAGTCCACCTGCAAAAACGAGTGCATAAAGAGGAATAACCATTAGTGGCTGCTGATATTCAAGACAAGACAGCTTTCCCCACAGATATCTTATTTAGGTACTGCCTGGAGGGTAACTGGTGAGGACTCAGCAATTCTGAACATCAGCTTACTTATTTAGGAACCTCATGTCAAATGCCTTCTAAAAAAACAGCAAAAAGGTCATTTGACAGAGAAAAATGGGGAGATGTGAACAGCTGAATCTGTTCTCTACCACTGACTCACCAAGGGACATGGAGCGAGCCACATTATTTCTCTATGATTCAAATACTCCCTTGTAAAATGAGGCCAACAGAAAAGCAGGTACAGGATTTTCCGTAGCGCCCTGGTTTGTACCTGCTGGTGTGTGTGTCTGGGTGGGCTGGGTTGCATAGGAGTTTCCAGTTCAGAAGAAAGGTCTGTGGAGAGACATCAGTGTTTGTTAACCCATGCTTTATAATGTTCTGGCATCTGGAAGGGCAGAGCAGAATCATTATCGTTAGGATGAAGACCACTGTATCCCTTATTAAGAGGAAATTAAAAATAGGAAGTGTTTATAATTACCATTTTGGACACTGTTCCAGTGGCATCGCTCTCAACACGCTGTCGGGATTATAATGTAATAGCAAAGTGAATGTCATCCTACAATTCCTTTATTCACTGCAGCACACGTGTGAGACAGTAAGATCCCTGCTATCTCCTTCCCCAACATCCAGCCGTGCATTTCCCAATATGGTTAGCTCCCTCTTTCTGAGGTCCAGTGTAACGTTAACAAAGGCACCCGCGTAGTATTGTTAACATCCAAATGATGGAAAGGGACAGAGAACGAAAACCACCCAGCATCTCTAGAGATGAAAACAATCATCTTGAACCATTCCAAAGTGGAAAAGAAAAATTTCCCAGATAAAAATTTATCACTGTCCCTGTCTCCTGCTCTAAGGCCAAGTGCTGTTGCCCATTCCGAGCTCACTGATTTTGCTCACCACTCCACACAAGGAAGAGAGAACCTGCCTTTGGAAACTGCTAACCTTTTCCTGCATGGAAAACCAAACAAACACACTTTGTTTGGGAAAGGCTTGCACTGGGATTCATAATAAGCCATCGTCGACGTGACAGACCTTGTTATTGACTTGGAGCCAAATCTTGAGGTCCTTGCCTGAAGGATCAGAAGGATTTGACCCCAGGACTGTTATTAGCCTTGACATCACCAGCTCCTGACATGGGATAGTTTTCCAATGAACTTGCTTGAGAATGTTTAGAAATGTCAAGTGGCTGAGCCACGAGGACACAAGAACGAGAAGGTGTCAAATTCGCCCAATTGAACGGGAGAATTTCAGTCCTCCCCCTTGCTCTCGTTGGCGATGGCAGTGCTGCTGACAACGTATGTCAGGGTTACACTGCGTTATCAGACCTCCTCTCAGCCCAGGCATCCTTTGTCAGCACAGTCCATGTGTGAGATCCCCGCTAAGTGAGAGCAATGGGATCCCTACATAGGCTCAGGCACCCGCAAGAGCAGTTTTTCAGCACTAATTGTATTGTGGTGGGTGGAGCTTGTACCAAACCTGTTTAAGCAGAGGATGGACACTGTGTAAGATGGACAGAAGCCTACAAGTTCTGGTTGTGATGCGGTAGCATTTTGTCAAAAGAAACCTGGTGTCATGTCACACTAACTGACAGGATGGGGAAGGAGCGAAGACTAGAGAAGCCCAATAGCTGTAGGCACCGATGTGCCGCTGTTGAGGTGCAGCGATCCCCATACGTTTATTCTTACTTCACAGAGGCAAGACTTCTGTGTTTGAACACTAGCGGAGGAAAGGCTGTGTGTTAGTTAAAACCTCTGGCCAAACTGTTTCTCCATGCTGGGAACAGCTACTGCACTGTCTCTAATACTTGCAGAACAATTAAGCTCACCATGGTTTAAACCAAACTTCTCAACAATCTTTTCCATTCTCCATTGTCTTCATTGGTTTCAGTGCTGCCAACTTTCCCTGGGTACATCCACAGCCTGAATTACACAGTGAATCCTGTGCTCAAGGACTCAAGCCACCATTCTGGTTGTTGACATTAGTCAAGGTCTAACAAGATCTACCATTCATGGCTCCAAAAGACTTATACCATCAAGATGCCATTATTGAGTGATACTCGCATTGGTTCATGCAGCTAAAATCAGTTCCACTATCAAAAATGATAATGGGTCAGAATCCCTATTGATCACATATCCACCCATCTGTCTTGCCATCTCTCCACAATTTCCGTAATCCTTGAGAGCACCACTTGTTAGTGTGCTGCAGGAACTCATCCAAAACGCTTTAAGATCCCTAAATTAATCACAGACGATTCACCTTCCTTTCCATCAGGGAAAACAAAAGCTTGAAATTCAAGGGGAGGGCTGAAATCTACTCGGCTGATTGGCTGGAGGATGCCTTCTCGCCCACACGTCCTGCTCAGTAACATTTCCAACTATTTTTGAGCAAGCTGAAAACAATTGTGTTGGAGGGGCAGAGAGAGCCTGCTAATACCCTATCGGTTTCACATTCTTAGGAGAGTTCCCAGCCCACCGATTTGCCGTCCTATATCAGGCAACGAGCCTTCAGCTGGAAACTTTACCCTGGCTCTACCTATTGTCCAATGTTTTCCTTCCTGCCAGATGATTGGAATTGCACCAGTTGTTAATTTTACACCTGCTGTTTGTGAATATCCCTGGGTGACCTTTCCGACAACAGCTAGCACAGGGGATTTCTCGATGGAGAGATGCACATACATGTATGAGGGAGCAGATAGAAAGGGAACAGGAAGGGGCCTCCCGATGAATGATGAGGGATTAAAATAGCTCTTGCTGGGGCCACAGTGAGATATTGGACAGCAGGAATGATGAAGCGGATGTTTAAAACAGAGGAGTGAAGTGTTGAGCTAAGCACAGAGGGCAAAATAGTGTTATCAGATCCCTTCCTCTTTCCAGCTCTCTCCTTGTGCCCAGTTGGCTGAGCGATGCCACCCCGAGCTTCTTACAAAAGAAGAATGTCTTCCTTAGATGCTGAAGCCAAGGTCTGGAAAGTCTGAAAACTTTGTCATTTGGGAATCTGAAAGGAATATCTGCTCTATTCATCTTTTCCTTACTTTGGTGTGACTGACCTTAATGCCATCTCTGGATGGTATTAATCACCCCAAGAGGGATGTGTCAGTACAGCAGGAACAGGAAAAGCCATTGGCTCTGCAGTCCTGAATTCTAGCTGGTCCGAGGAAGTCACAGGTGCTCAGATATCACTGTGACCAGTTTTAATACTCAGATTAGGTTAAACAGATCTAGCCCACATTAGAACTGCTGCATTAAGAGCACTCTGGTTATTAAAAATGATTTATGGGGCCAGAGGTGGATCAGAGGAGAAAGTGGCCATGGGCTGTAGCCAGGTCACCTCGACATTTCCTACAGCAAGCTGGTACTTGGCTGTAGAAAGTGGAACTAGTATGCATGTAGGAGCAGGAGATGGCACATTTCCCTGTGAGGGAATAGTGAATATTGGATAAATATCTCAACACAGTGGTGGATGTCTGCTAAGTGGTGGCAGATGTTTGGGGACAGGCAAGCCTGACCCTTGTGGAGGAGAAATCACTGATGTGGGTATCAACGCAATTCTGTGTGTACACTGCTCAGTCACAGGCCTCCATCCTTCCTGGTACAGCAGTGATCAGTGTGCCAAGCAAGCCCTCTCCCAGCGATTTCAACTCGGCACAATACACCCTTTCACCAGAGAATGGCTCTGGCTCAAGAACTGATTCTGTTCAGAGACAATGGGGCAAATCTTGCTGTTTGCACAGCTCCTCTGCCCTCTAACCTGGCCAAGCACAACTCAAACGGAAAAGGCCTCCTCAGATCTGATTCCCAGGTCCAAACCAAGCTGGAAGAGGCTGGGGCAGCAGCCTCCAACTCCCGTAACTTGTCGCTACAGCATGAGGGGACCCCACGCTGTTCTAGATGCCATCTTGCAAGTGAGGCTCTCACCACATCTAAGCTAGTGATCAGCCCCAACGTATCTTGTGCAAAATGGGAACTTTGAGAGTTGGCCATTTCCCAGACTGAAGATCAATGTTCTGGCAATCTAAACTACTGCTGTAGTTTTAACCCCAGAAGACATTGCTCACATCTTCTCCTGATCAAGTGTGGAAGACAGGACCGTTTCTGCAGAAAGCCTGTCTACAAGCGCCAGATGAATAATCTCAACAGGCGTGTGACGTGCCTCTTGGAAGAAAAGATGTCTCTGACGAATTATTTTGCTATGGTGTTCTTGTGATCACTTCTTCTGAGACTTTCAGCCCAACAAGCGACCACTTTCTAAATACTCTTGGCCCGAAACTCACCCAAATGCATGGACAGCTGCAAACAGTATGATGTACCGTGGGCAGCATTGGAAGCAGTCTCTGTGTCTCATATCTCCAAACCCCTGGAAATCAGGGGAACAGTAGCTGTTATCCAAAAAAAAATGATCCCTCAGCTAAGTGAAACCCATATTTGAAGATCGGGGATGGCAGATGAGCTTCTCTCTGCAGCCTCATCAACATACTAACAGACATCTGCATCTCTGGACTCAGTTCTGTCCTTGGCCAACTCAGTTTAGAAAAGGTTTTGTTTTTCTTGGGCTGGTTTTGTTTACAGCCGCGTGACCGAGGCAGAGAGTTCACCAGCAGCTGAATGCAACCCACTCTCTCCCAAGTCTAAGTTCTCCAGTGAAACATCTGGTTACAAGGCAAGGTCAAACAGGCCTGAAATGGGAGAGGGCCACAGACTCTCTCCACAGAGATGCAGCCAGCTGGGAAAAGAACAGGCTTTTCTGGGTATGTTTGAGCATTTGGCTGGGAAAAAGAAAAAGAAAAAGAGAGAAAGAAACAGATACTGCAAAAAAGCCAGGGATCAAGAGGCTGGTTCTTTTATTCGTTAAAACTCAAGACCACCCTAGTTGCCACATGAATTGCTGAGTCTTATTTAGCAGGAACTCTAGTTGTTCCCAAATACACTGAAGGTCTCTTAAAGTCCCTCATTTATGCATGTTTACCAGTATATATATATGAATTTCTCTTTTCCCCCCTATTCTGAAATACACAATTCTCACAACTGCATTAGAGCTGGAAGGATGACGACAGACCTGACCCTGCAGCACACTGCAAACCTTGATCTCGTAAGTTCCTTAGAAGAAGGACCACCCAGTTGCTCTGTGTCTGTACAACACCTAACACCGCTGGTGCCCAAGTCAATATCGACACAAATAACAACATTGTTCGTGAACGGCATGAGAGCTGCAGAGAACCAAAGAAACCATTCAGGAAGCCTAAAGAATGAACCCTTCCACACAGCCCCAGGGAATGTTAGCAGCTATCTAACATTTAGAATTTCCTTGTTTTTTTAAAAAAAGCCTCGTTCCTCAGAACAAAAATCAGGAAAACCCCCATGCGAACAGAATGACCAACCAAGCACACAAAACGCATGTCAAGAGAAAGCTTATCATGGAGACACAGCGGGAACTGTTTGGTGAACTGGCGTTGATTCATGGACTACCAAAAAATAGCAGAAAAGACTAAATTCACATTATGGTGTTTCTACGGCATAAGCTGACCAGCCGTAATAACACTAAATCTTATTACATGATTTTCAGAGAGAAACAAGTGAAGAATAATTGTTTGAGTATGGGACCAAGCACTGTTTCTGAGCTCTGATGCTTCCTCCTTTAGGGACCTTCACTAAATCTCTCAACCTTTTTGTGCTTGAGCATCCTTCAGTAAAAGGATAAGGACAATAGCAGTCACTCACCTACTTCACCGGGTAATGAATGATTCAGATAGCTCTCATCAACCTCTTCAAGTCCTATATACAATATCCGATGTGTCATGCAGCCGTTCGCATCAGCCAGAAAGCTATCGTCTCTTAATGGGACTGAGTTTCAAAGGTGATGGACAGGGCAAAGCCTGTGGAAGGACCTGGCCTCTGAAACTTTTTCCTCTGGCATCTCTATCCAAGCTGGGACTGGTTCACAGAAGGATCCAGTTTCCTGCGGAGGGAAGTACAGAGGGAGGGGGGGACAGCTTGCGCTGAGTGTGTGACTGCCATTGCACCGGGTCATGCTGGAATCCGGACGTCAGGGGCAGAAGCATCTTTTGAGGCACAGCACATCAGCTGCTGCCTTCATGCACCAGAAATAAAGGACTGCAAATCCAAACCTGGAAGCCAACCAAAATACCAGAAGACCGTCATGGTTCGCATGTGCATAATCTGATGCCTAATTTGCATGCACTGCTTGTGTATCTTAATCCCAGCTTTCCAGAGGATGCTGTCCCATCCCTGATCCCATCAGCAGATGGACTACATCTGCCCAAACGAAAGCCACAGTTTCACCCTACTCAGATTTTTCCCACCAAACTGCTGGATGCAGCCGTTACCCAGGCCCCTGCCTTATGCAGTCTTTGGTCTGAATGCAGAGATTTTCTTTCACAAGCTCGTTACCATTTCAGTCACCCTTCAGGCTGCCTGGACATGAGCAAGCTCTAATCTGGAGTCACTGTGCTCCAACGAACACAATCAGCACTGCCAAGCACATGGTACTGGCTGGTGTTTGCCTGGCTTGGAGCACAGATCCTGTGGGTTTTTACCCACGCAGACTAGTTAGTTATTCATAACAGTCTATAAAGGGCACATCTGGATTGGGACTTCACTCAGACATGTTTGGGAGTGCAAATGCAGGCCATTGCTTACTTGAACACAAACCTCATGTTCAAAAACTTCTTTGCAAAAAGCCAACCATGTGACTTCGCAATTTTCTGCACTCTTCATCCTGTAGGTAGGATCCAATGAAAAGAGATGTTTGCTCTGACCCTCTGATATCTGGAAATAGTATTGGAGGGGTAAAATGGACCCTGCTCCCATGCTTTTCCCAGAAAGTCTAGGGGACAACCAAGACACATATTTCATCCCCTAAATAAAAAGCAATAACAAGAACACAGAGAATCACACCCTTATTCCTGAACTAGTGCCTCCCAAAATTGAGCCAGCAGCATTAGGAAAAGGTGTATTTGCAAGCCCAGAGTCTTAGATTTACTTGGACAAACTGAATAGTTTAAAGGTAGGTAAACCCAATTTAGAGTACTAAGTATGCACATGTTGGAACCCTTTGTAGAAACTGGGCTTGAGAAGCAGCAAAACTGAAATGTTGCTTCATCCTCCTCCCCTTCTCTTCTGTCTTTTCTGTCACAATGGGGAAGAGGAGTCCCTTTACAAAATCCCATCTTGTATCTTTCAGTTGTGATAAAATAACCTTCCAGATGCCTACCCCAAATCTACCTGTGAGTGCACTAAGAGCAGAGTTTTATCATAATATAAAGGGTCAAATAGTTCCCCTCTCCCTCTATTTATTTACCTCCTCTAGGTGGATTCAGGTCATTCCTATCCTCTCCTGGGCAAAAGGGCTTCTTTGCTTGTCAAAGTTGTACCAAAGTAGCCAGCAAGGTTTGGTGAGGCTTCCCCTCTCTCTGCTGCCAGGAGGGAGTGAACCACACTGACAGAAACTGTCTGGGACTTGGGCATTTTTCTTCCTCTTCCTTTAAGCAGAAGTGTTTTGATTAAATTAGTAAAACCATTCATTTTCTCTGGCACTCCTTACCTTTATTTTTGTTACTTCTAGCCAGCCTGAGACTTCCTCTCCTAGGTAGCATTCACTACACCTGTCTCAGGAGCCAAACCTGCTGCTTCCCTGTACCCTGTGCAGTCAGATCTGGTATGGGCAGGGGAGCAGCAGTGAACCCATCCATCCCCACTTCTCTGCAAAGAGCTCCTGCTGTCCAGTGGTCCTGGGAGGTGACATCCTCCAGCACCACATCCCAGCTGGGAAAGGTCCCTGCCCCACTCCCCGTGGCTCTCCTTTAGGAAGAACCATCCCTGAGCGGAGAACAGGCACTCCTTGTTGGGTTCACCTCCATCGCCTCCCCATACCAGTGGTTTAAGGGTGCTGACTGAAAGCATCCACTGTGGCTGGGCAGCTGCCCGAGCACGTTGAATGCAAGCTCAGTTGCACTTGCATGGGCTAGGATCACACTCCTGGATCACCAGCCCTTAGATTGTACTGGGCAACATCCTCAGCCAGGGAAACGGTCCTTAAAGCTTGTTCCCTCTCTAGTTATTCACAGCAGGGATAAGTAAGGCCTCGTCTATAATCACCTAAAAACATCATGTGATTCATGCTCTCACAGTACAACAGCTGAGCACGCTGCAGGATACACAGCAACATACATTGGTGATGCACCATTACACACTTTCCCGTTGCAAGCCCTGTTGAAATGCTGCCATCAAATTATTTCAACTGATCAAAGTAGGAAAAAAATAGAATATTAAAGCCCCAGATAACAAATTAATAAGAATAAAAGCATGTAGGTGAGAATTAAGAAGGCATTAACATTCTGATGGCATCTGCTGCCTAAATTAAACTACAGGGAAAAAAAAAATGAGTTCAGCTGACGCTCAGGATCAGGACAAATAGTTCTCAAATGGAAATTACAGTTTTGAAAATTATGCACCAAAAAAGGATCCAATTTAGGACATTTCTGATTTGTGAAGTTCTTTCTCCAGGTGGGGATCTCAGGCTTGACTGGAGGGCTGGCAACATGATTGGCAAGATGCTGGAGTTGCTCAGTCCCTGTATCCCACAGCAGGACCAAACCAGTCCATAGCCCAGCGGGACCAGTGTCTTGTCACCTCTCCGGTCCCCTGGGGCTCTGTCTCCTTTTGGAATTGGACCATATGGGTATGGTGTGTAAAGTGTGCTTCATTCATGCAGACACCAACATGGAAAAGGAGGAGGAATTAGGCCTGGACTTTCAAAGGAGCTCAATGTTAAATTATGTGGATAACCGCATCGGTAATTTACATGAGCAGTTACTGTGACAACTAATAGTGAACGTCATAAGTAGCCAGTTGAGCATGTAATGACCTGAGTTATATGCACCATCATGTCTCTTTGGCACACCAAATTAGGTGTGCATACACATTTTGCATGCCCCAAAGGACTTCTACCTCAGCAAAGAGCCTTAATTTCACAGCACAAGCCTGATCTCAGCAGCCTAGCACAGCACAGACAGTTTATGCAATGCAAAGAGCTGGCACAAACTCCATGGCCCAGGTCGGAATGGATCCTCAGACAGCTAATTAATTTTTACTGCTCCTTTGTGAACTGTAAATTACCCTTCATTTCCTAGATTTCTGTCCCATTTTTCGCCTGCCTTTCTCTAGTGAAGCAGTAAAAAGGGAAAAGTGCCAATAATGGGCTCTCGTTGTGATAAAAGCAGCCACGACTCACTCGCACTTTGAACAATGCTCTGCTTATGACCAGAATACAAAGGCAATTGGGTTTCAAGAAACTGTCCAGAGATAATGACTTTTCCTGGAGATGGAAGGATATGAGGAATATTTAAAAAAACAAGGGGGGGTGGGGAGGAGTGTCTGGTTTTGCAGGACAAACACAACCAAGGTCCTCTCTTGCACAGGGTTAAAACCAAGATAAATAGTTTTCACTTAGAGACCAAGTTCATCAGTATTGCCTGCACAAGAGCAAAGGGAAACTGCTTACAACGCTGAACTGCTAACAGCCTCCCCTTCTCACTTAGACAGGAAAGAAGAGCTTCTCTCGGAGAAAGAGTGACCTTCAGACCACACACACACCCCAGAGTCTTTAGAGAGCAACCCCTGAGCAAATGGTGCCGGAGCGGGGATGGGCAGCTTTTTTTCAATACTGCCATGACCCTCTTCAAAGACTAAAGCTGCTGATTCTGTTGAATCCAGATAGCAACACCCTGTCAAGGAAAGACCTACTAGTGTATACAAACCTGCGAAGACGTGGTTCCACTGCATGTTCTTTGCTGATCCCAGTTATCCAAACCTGTTACCTTCAGCCACACACCTATCAGAGGCAGAAGCAGATGTAGGGAAGAGATCGTAACACACCTGAGATGAACTTTGCACAGGCTCTGCTGAAATTCAGGACAGCTTCGGCATGATGCAAATCACTTCACCCTTGTGTCAGGACAGCAGTATTTGCATTAAATCTGTGAATAACAAAAAGGTATTACTGGAATTTTCATGTGGTTGCATCTAGCAAATGCCCCTTGAAAGGCCATGGCCACAAGAACATACGGAAGGTCTCCAGGTCCATGCTGTTGGGATGCTGCAGGAATGAGAACACGGCATTGCTGGGGTGCGTTTATGGGGCCTTCAGCATATTAGACACTTATATTGCAAAACACCACATTCCTCAGCTCTGACGGAGCCTTTTTTATCTCAGCTGCAGATTCCTGAGTTGAAATCGCTGCCAGATGACTGTGCACAGTGAGTTAATGGCCACAAAACCTGAGCTTCTCTTGCCTCAAGTCATTTAGCCATAGCATCAATGACGTTATCATGTTCAGCCCATATTTACTACAGCTACAAACTGATTCAGAGAAACCTCGAGTAAGGGATTAATCATTACTCTTGGGATGTTGAAAATGGATACCAGAACGGACTTCCAAATTAGGTATCTAAAAGTCCTGCATCTCCCAGGAGAGCCCCATTACATCTCCCTACTCGTTCTAATGGAATCTATAGTATGTGAGCATGGTTTTGCCTCCCACAAGCCCTCCCTGCATAATTAGCCCCAGCTCAGTTTGCTGCTTTCTGTAATGGCTGGAGAACCACTTTCTTCAGGCTACTGAGATGTAAAGAGGAAATGTTTATTGCAAAATGCAAGTCAACCACAGCCAGTGGGTCTGGGCCATGGTGGAGGGATACAGAAATGGCTGCTTCTTTTTTTTTTTTGCCTCAGAAATAGAACTCACTAAAAATAGCAGTTCCTCAGGAACAAGACTGCCTGAAAATAGCTGTTTCTCAGGAGCAGGGCTGGCTGCTTCTGAAAGAAGTAGCTATTAGTGTATAATTGTCCCTGAGGCTGGGTTCTGAGAAAATGCTGTACATACAGAGGGCTATGAAGAGATAGGTTCACAGGCAGGAAACATAGGCACCCCTCTCTTGTCAGAGGTCCTGTAAACTCCAATAGCTCACGAAAGTGCGTTTGATTCACTCGACTCGGGCACAGTTAGATCCATCACAGCACTGGGAGGTATTTTCCTCCATACTGTTTAAAGCAGCGCTCTAGGATGCTCTTATTATCTAGACCAGTAAATGACAAAGCCTCTGTCAGCTCTACACTGGTTCTTCTTCCAGGACTGAGAAAGCCTTAAAAGCTACAGCCAGCTCTGAAACTCCAGCACTGTCTTTCCACAGAAGGTCTGAGAACTTTGTTGAATTGCAGGTTGTGCAATCTACTTCCAATTTCCTGCTTTACTCAGCACTTAAGAGTTTTCTCATGCAGATGCTACAGGGCAATAAATCTTCTGAAGAATGGCCCTACATTTCTCCCACTATGGTGTTGCCTTATAATAAGGAAAGACAAATTGCTTGTGAGATGGGTTGATTGCTTGGTTATTCCCTAAAATGTCTCACTTATCCCTCTCATATCACCACGGGTTCAACAGCTCATTTCTTGTGTCTTCTTTTTCCTTCCTGGCACAGCCAGCCAATATCTGCATAGAGGCCGTTCTTCTCCTCTTCTTCTCCCCTTAAGGAAAACTCCAGCTGACCATAAGAAGCTGAGATTATAAAAGGTCCTGAAAAGGCAAATTTTGCAAAGCAGCAGTTTTAAGGAAACAGTAGTGCAGATGAAGTACAGGGGGCTCTGACTGATTGCTCCCACCATTTCAATCCCACAACACCAGTGCCAGAAACCATAGCAGCGTCTGCTGAGAGCATCCTTGGATCCCAAAGGCTGAGTAGGACTGGGCTGTGTTATCGCTGAATGGAAATCTATAGACTGCTTCTACCAGGCTGTGCTTTAAGTGCTTCTTCAAGTCATATCTCTCCTCTATTCACTGGTGACCTGATGCTTCAGCATTCTGATAACAGCAGAAGCAGCTTTCTGGAGGAAGACTAACGCTGAAGTTCTAGCCACTGAGTAGCCCAAGGCAGGTCTTAAAATTGCTCTCTTTTTTCCTGAACAAATTCCAGCAAAAGAAATGGCACTCTGCTTGCAATTACAGCAGGCTGCAATTTTCATTATGGAAACTACCTTTAGTTCTATGGGCAGGCTTACGTTGCAGTGTACAACAAAGACAGACATTCCCAGACTTCATTTTAACCTTGTTTGCTTAGTAGGGAATACCAGAGAAGCTGCAGGCAGGCTGATTCACATACCTACAGCTGTGAGAAACTTGGAAAACACAAAATATATGGTGTCAGAACTCTGGTGCCTGACATAGCCAGGCAAAATTAGAGCAGGTATCAATACCCCTGCTGCACAGCCATGACATCCAGCCACACTGTTCACTGATCTTTCCCTTCCCTATCGCTAAGCGGAATTGTTATATAATCTAAACTGCATAAACAAGGGGAAAGATCTATAAAATACAGATATATACATATACTCTTCGCATTTTTATTTTGTTCAAGTTTTGAAAAACGCCTTGGGACCCTCAAATCAAATAGCCCATGAAAGACAGAGTGCTTGGCAACATTTCTGCTTGATAGCAGCAGGGTGAAGATTTTTTGCAGCTCAGATCGGTTTGATTAAACAAGCACTTTGTTGCAGCCGTCATAGAGTGCTCATTAAAAAATACTCTACATTTGTGTAGCATTTATCATCCAAGAATCTCATCATGTTTTACAAAATGTAATTAATTAAACTTTACAACTCCCCTCGGAGAGGGATAAGGAAAATGGAGAGTTGCCTTAATCCATCACCAAACTGCAGCAGACACTGGGTTAGAGGAAAGCAGCTGTTCAACAGCATGCAGCAGCACTAGGACAAGAAAAGAAGCTCTCCAGGCAAAGTCACCCAGGGAATATTCTACACACCTTGTGTTTGCCTGAACTGTGCACTTCCAGTATGGGTTAAATCCCAACTCTTGCAGATAAGAGGATGATTTTTCTCCCCCACTCCACACCCCAGGTTTACATCTGAGACACCTGGCAGTACAAGATTTCACCTATTGAATCCCCAGCAGTGCTAAAGACCAGGGACAGCCACAAGCCTGACCACAACTGAGGGAGGGAGAAGATATAAAGCCATACAGCCACAAATTGCATCTCACAGTACTGGAATGCTGTGCAAGCTGGTGCTTAAAGTGGAGGGAGAGTAAAGTCCCCTTAATCCCTTGCTTACTTCCTTCCCTCTCCCCTCCCCATCAGTAAATCCACACCTGTTAAAGGTCACCCTGAAACGAAATACATTTGAATACTTCCCGCTGCAGCTTGGGTCCCCTGTCCCAGTCCCCTGAAGTCCCTCCCAGTTCATGCTGCAGAGCAGGAGAGGGAAGAGGGGTGCCCATGTGCCCTGCTTGAATGTCAGAGTCGCATGGCTGAAATCCCACCCGACTCTTCGCTGATCTTTAGAGAGGAATCTCTTTCTCACCCTGGCTTTAAGCTCCTTTCTTGCCGAGCGTATAGGATAACATGGCCACTGGGCAAGCCTGATTAGACAGATCTGTTATGCCACTTTCACTACCTTGCAAAAAGCTATAATTTGATCTGGTGCAAGCTGGGGAGGGGGTGCAAAGCATCGATCATTTGTATGTGAAGTATGACAACAAAAACACAGAGATATGTGCGAGAAGAGAATCAAGCAAAGAAACATGCGTGCATCCATGCTGCACCACAGAGAAGCACCGAGGAAAGGGAGAATAGATGGAGGAGCAGCTATCTTACCAACTCACTCACCAACTCATCAAACACAGCCATGAATCCTGTCCCAGAGACCGCATCTATCGATTGGAGAAAGAGGCACGGTCTAACTCTCTGGGTGTACAATTACCAGACTGGAAGGCCTGAGCTACCTATGTAGTGAGAGACAATTTGCTTGCGGGGTTGCTGAGCTGTGGATCTCCCATTGCAGCCCTACAAATCTCCTGAGTCCTTTGTGTCTTCTTAGAAGATGCTTAGCTCACCCACTGGTAAAAAAGTAAGACTGAGGTCTAAATGAAACAGTAGTGCTTCTTGGCTCCTAAGCACTCACTTCAATCATCTGATGTCTTCTCACAATCAGAGGTTAAGTGACTGCAGCCACCAGGAAAACCAAGAAACCCTAGGATACAAGCTGGTCCAGAAATGCTCAGTGGAGAGATGTGTTGGGTTGAACTGGAGACTGGCGGTGTTCTGAGATCTGCAGAAAGCAACATCAAGGGGCATCTCCACAGGGCTGTGGAAGCGAAAACATTCCAAACCCACCAGTGCCCTTGGTGTGAATAAGACTCACATCAGCAACTGAGCTTCTTCCAAGACACAAGGTAGCAGAGGGACAATAGCCATCGACTGCTTCAGCTGGGAAGGTCAGACAGACAATTTCGACGCAAGGCTCTGAAAGTGCTGAGTATTTTCATCACACGTAAATGTGGGAAGACGGGAAAAGTACGATTGTGCCAGAGGAACAGACAGTGGATTCAAAGATGGTAACAAAGTGATTTTTTTTAAGCCTCTGTCACACTATTTAATTAGTCTCCAAATCCTCCTCCAGTAATGTGAGGCCCGTTTGTACAACCCTCCTCCTGCTGGGCCACTCACACTTAGCCAAATAGACACGTTGGTAAGATGGGATTCATCACACCCATCTTCCTCATGCTCATGAATTCAGATCTGCTTGCACAGATGGAAAATGTGTTCAGCCCTGCTCTTCTGGATTGATACTGCCGTGGTTTTCCCAGTGGGCATAGGTCTTTCCTCTTTTTAGCATGAAAAAACTGTCTTTTACTGGTCCCTGGTTTTATTTTCATGTTTGTCTATGGGAAACAGGCAGTCTCAGATACAGCTGTTGCTGCAGCATACTTATCTTAGTGAAAATTCCTGCTTTGGTTTTGAAAATGTTTTAATTAACGTAAATTATTTTACTACACTTTACTACTGATAGCATGTAATTATCTCCCCACAGGTATATATTTAGCTAACCAGCAGGCTGATCAAAGACCTTCAAAATAAAGTACTTTTGGAACTGACACTAGATACAAGCAAAGGCCAACAGGATGGGACAAAAGGGGGAGGGAGGAATTCCCCCTCCCCAGTCCTACACACCGGGCTCAAATTTCTCCACTTGAAAAGATAATCATAACATTAAATTACACGTTTTATCAGAGGAGCATGAAGATGCATCGACACTCAAGTGCTGTGAAGGAGAAAAGAACTATGTACATGCTAAACTATTCATCATTGGCAAGCAATCTCCTTTGTAAAATGTTTTGAGGTTGACTAAGGAAAACAGCTCTGTAATAACACAGAGCAAGCAATCCGCTTACAGTCATAGGTTAATTCTCTCAACTGCTTTTGCTGGGTCAATCCCTAGGTATTATTATCTATGCAAGGCAATTCACCATTTTCCTGAGGAAGTCTGGCCATGGAAGAGATTCCAAACTCCACACCCCTTTTCATCCTATTCAACTCTGGAGTCTGGTTTCCACTGCAAGCACATTTTCAGATGAATGAGGTTGAGACCTCCGCTGAGCAGCTGCACTGCTCTCACCACATCAAACTGTTCATACAATTAAAAAAAAAGAGATTGGATCAAGCTACCTGGGACCATAACTTTTCTCCAAATTACCAGTTGATAAAAAACGCATCTCTCCATTGACCTTCTGGAAGTGCTGGTAGCCCATGATTTCTCTTTCCCCTTGATGGCTGCAGCCGCTTAACCTGTGCTGGTGGGAAGACATCAGATTGAAATAAGTATTTAGGAGCCAAGAAGCATCCGATGCCAAACCGCATGTTTCAGAACCGTATCTGTCCACTTGTGTACGTTTGAGCCTTTATTAAAAGCACTGGATGCTTTGTCATCAGTTTCAGTGGGCGCAGGATCAGTTAGGTAAATCCTTGTCTCTTGACCTTCTTGAAGGCCACTCTGTGCTACTTTACACACCTACGGACACTGTGTCTGCATATTACTATAGTATCACCGAGCACCAGTCCCAGCTGAGACTCTGAGTTTTCAAAGGGTGGCACACGGAACAGAAGAAATGATCCCAGCCTCTAAGATCTTACAGTCTGAGGGAGGTTGTGTTATGCTTTTTACTTCTCCTTTTTCAACGACTTTAATGAAGAGTGTTACTTAACTTTTCAGGCTATAACTGAATCTCTGGTCTGAAAGCTGCAATATTATATGTGTTATGATTGCTACCGGAAAAAGGAAACCTCTTTCGTATCTATTGACGTCTTTTGCAAAATACTCTGGGTTTTTTGAATGATGCACTCCCTATTATTTCCATGCCATTACTTATAAACTTCATAACATTTTCTAGAGGGGTCTTCAGTAAGATGAAAACCTCAGGGCAACACTCCATTAGGCTTTTATTTTTATAGGTTGGGTTAAACCTTCTTGAAACCAGTAGGTTTAACCGTGTCCCTTTATTTAGGGTAGCTGAAGGAGACATTAAGTCTATTTCCACCCACAATGCAAGATTGCTCAAGTACCTGAAGGCTCTGGGAGGACAGTTTCGGGTAGGATATTAAAAGGAAAGAAGGTTATGTGTGGATGGACAATGCAGTTCAGACGGAGGAGGAGACAGAAAGAGAGCATATTGAAACAGGCAGGGAACGGAAACTTCAAACAGCCTGAACAACCATTGATATAAAACCTGGACTGAATACAGAAACAGGGATTTGGGGTCACATTGCTGCCTGGAGCAGGTCTGGAGCTGTAAGCAAGGGAACTGGCTCTCAACTGCATGTTTTCTTCTGTGTTCAGGAAAGGAAGGCTGTGAGCATTCTTGTAAGCAAACAGAAATACATCAGATATACCTTTCTTCATCACCCATCCTCCCATCTGGATCAACCAACAGGACCCTGAATTTTGGCCAGCACCAGGGGTCAAAGGGAGGAAACGTGTGCTGCAAAACCTCCCGCACATCTGTACCATTTAACTCTTCCTGCTTCCTTCAGGATTAAGATGGCATAAAGACAACAGCACTCCTCTTATTCAACCAGAGTGGGCAGTTCAGCCCAAGGTTTGGGTCACTGCTGTCTCTGATTGCATTGGGGATGTATCCTAGTTATGGGCTTCCATTCCTACCATAACAAACCAAACTTCACCAGACCTTGCTATTAGCAGTTTGAGCAACTCTATGCGCTCTTCTGCTCTGCAGGGAACTCCTTAAAATGAGGCACCTACCATTGGCTTTTTTTCCTGTAGGTGAATTAATCTGCCTCTCTTGAGTAATCTTATTTAAAACAATAGGTTGCCTTGCAAGAATGAGAGAAGCAAGTTTGAAGCATGCTCTTATGCAAGTACTGTAAAAGGCCACATAGCAGTTCATCAGGGTACACTTTAGCAATAAAATGACAGTTACCGGTAAAGTCCAATAATAAAATAAAGACTAATTTAATAAAGGGATTTTTAACCCATTTAGCAAGGACTAAATTTGGAACCCTTTCTTCAAGTGATCAGGCACACTATACTTTCCTAATCCTGCTTTCTGTTAATAAGTAAAAGAGAAAAATAAGTAGTAATCTATTCCTTCTGCTTTTATTTTTATGTTATAGGGCAGCACTATTCAATGTAAATAAATTAATTTCAGTAAAATAGTGGGTGAAGCTAGACATGTAGACCAGCCTCTGAATAAGATGCATCACAGGGTACCATATCTCTTGAGACAACAGAGGTCCCATGCCTCAACTCATGGAATACCAGGTAACACAAACCCTACGGCTTATAATGCAAGAATCCTGCAGTGGCAGGAGGAAGGCATGTGGAATTATACTCTGCGACCTAAGAGAAGTAAAAGCTGCAGAGATTAGTGGTTTTGTAGGACCCCTGTGGGCCCCTTTCAGCATCCTTAATTTAGTCTACATCACCTCTGATCCGTTCTAACAGTCCTCTGTGGGATGGAAATTTAATATCTAGGAAATCTGGGGTCCTGGCTGACCCGTCAGAAACAGCAGTGGATGGCTGCTCCCTGCTTACTGCTGTATCACTTTGCCTTCCAGATTCAGCACAATAAACAACAACAAAACCTGACACTATTTTATGAACCTGAATGATACGATTTAAAACCTCTAGAGGTCGGGCTAATGGAGAGCATCTTTCCAGCAGCTGCATTCTCCTGAGTGCGAGTGACACCTGCTGGGTCCTCTCCCCCATAGCCCACCCTCGTCCCACCACGACCAGCTCTGCCCAGGGTGGTCCTTCTGGGGGCCGGTGTGCGCTAAATCCTCCAGAAAGACATTTAGGAACACGAAATAAATCTAGGTGGCTCTTTCCTATTGCAGGAAGGCAAAAGTTGTCTTTATCTGCACGTTACCTCTTCCACCGCTCTGGTTATGCAGGTTTACTTCCACCATATATCGAGGCCCGCCCTCTCCTTTAGGCTTGGACATCCTACGAGAGGAGCTGTTAGTAAAACGCAGCATATTCCCTCAGGGAAAAGTCCTGAGTGGGACCCCACGATACATTACTCATCTGTCACCTGTGAAGAATGCAGTCTAACATTCCTCCTCTCGCCTGGAAGGCACCCATGAAGACTGCAAGAGAGGGCAGGTGACCCCTGGAAGAGGTCTGAGAAGCCCTCGCTTCTTCCATTACAATATACGGTAACAAATTTAAATGTATGTTGCTGTATATACTATCTGTGAATGCGCATTTAAGGTGTTAAGAGTTGCAACTGCTTCAGAACACACTGGAGAAGGTTCATTTGTAGGACACCAGCAGCCCCCAAAAGGCTGCGGATGAAGTCTTGCAACGATGTTGGTGAAGATTTGTGGATTTTTCTCTCACTACTATTTTCTTACCACCTGCAGCCCTGGCAAGCAGCGGCACCCGACACCCTGAAATGCACGCTGAGGACGGTACAAGGCGCTGGCCTGCCCTGGGGCATCGCAGGACACCAGGCTTGAGTCATCTGGCGTCCCTTGAAGAGGGTGGCGGCCGCTGAGGAGACCTGCTGGAGCAGGACAAGGAGAAAAACCCCTCAGCCCCGTGACAGGGCCCCACATGCAGAGCCCTCAACACAGTGCCTGTAGCAACTGAGGCAACGTGCGCGGCCCCCAATGGGGAACCGACTGCCCCCGATGAGGAGATGGGACGGGGACAAGGCGACAGGTGGGACCATCCCCTCCTCGGCGGCTCCATCCTGAGGTGGGGGGGGGCGTCCCGACCCTCCCAACATGGCGCCAGCCCCGCGCCACCCGCCCCAACATCCGGGTTCCCGCCTGANCCTCCTTCCCCTCTGACCAGGCTGTGTGTCTCTCTCTGTGCCGTAGTTCTCCTCAAGGACATGAAGCTGATGGACGTGAAGCTGGGCCAGCTGCCCACCTGGCTGGCCATGAGAGACTTCACCCCCGGCGGCATCGTGGGGGCCCTGCGAAGAGGTGAGGGGGGCTGAGGGGGGCCCGCGGCGGAGCTGTCGCACCCCCTCGGCTGGCGGACAGCTGGAGGGTGTGAACCGCTTCTCCTGAGGGAACTAGGCAGATGCACAGGAAGGACATGGACCTGTTGGAGCAGGTCCAGAGGAGGCGACGAAGATGCTGCGAGGGCTGGAGCCCCTCTGGTGCGAGGACAGGCTGGGAGAGTTGGGGGGGGTCAGCCTGGAGAAGAGAAGGCTCCGGGGAGACCTTAGAGCCCCTTCCAGTCCCTAAAGGGGCTACAGGAAAGAGGAGGAGGGACTTTTTACAAGAGCATGTAGTGATAGGACAAGGGGTAATATGCCTTCAAAATGAGAGACGGTAGATTTAATTAGATATTGGGAAGAAATTCTGTACTGTGAGAGTGGTGAAACGCTGGCCCAGGTTACCCAGGGAAGTTGCAGATGCCTCATCCCTGGAACTGTTCAAGGCCAGGCTTGAGCTTTGAGCAACCTGGTCTAGTGGGAGGTGCCCCTGCCCACGGCAGGGGGGCTGGAACTAGATGATCTTCAAGGTCCCTTCCAACTCAAACAATTCTATAATTCTGTGAGTGTGTGAGCATCTCTGGCCGTGGCAGGGAGGACCCAGCAGTACAGGGACTGCTTCAAGGTGATTTTTGCTTTCCCAGAACAGTGCTGCCTGTAGCATCTTGTTCTCTCAGCTGTAAATGTTTCTCTCATACGGGCTTTATCCTCCAGAGGTTTGTTTTCAGTGTTCCTTCTTTTACAAAGAGGAAATACAGTGACCTTACTCCTGAACCTATTTGCTGCAAATCTTGAGGTTTCCCAACATTACAGGTAAATTAAAAAAAAAACCTATATAAATTAATTGATCCCTAAAGATGGTAAGAAAGGACACAGGGCTTTAATAGATGGCTTGGCAAAGGTTTTGATGATGCCCTTTGCTATAGATACAGATAAGGCATTCAGGTAGATTTAAACACAAAATATCAAATGCAAGTGTCTACGTAATCACAGAATCATAGAATTGTCTAGGTTGGAAGGGACCTTTAAGATACTCAAGTCCAACCATCAACCTGCCGCTGCCAAAACCACCACTACACCATGTCCCTAAATGTATATGAAAGAATTAGATAATTCCAAAGCAGCTTGAGCTCATGGAAATCACAATAATGTTTAGGGAAAAATTACATGTGGCCTTTTTTTTTTTTTTAAGGCTTAGTGCTGTTAACCTGAGTTCATCTTGCTTGACTAACACACAGGTTGCCTTCTCTGACTTGCTTCTGAGTCCCTCAGACATTTCATTAGAAACAATTTCCTGAAGTTCTGTGAAACCAGGTTGCTTTTTTCCGACAGAAAAATACGCAACTCATCTGGCTGCTATGAAAACCACTTTTCTCCTATACAGGTTATGACAGATACTACAATAAATATATCAATGTCAAGAAAGGGGGCCTCGGTGGTATCTCCATGGTGCTTGCTGGTTATGTTGTCATCAGCTACATCTGGAGCTACAGTCACCTGAGTAAGTACAAGCTGAGTGTATAGTGCAGCTTGGAAGATTGCTCAGGGCAATAAAAACAAATCTGCTGCTGCTTTTAGAAATAAAATTAAAGACTGTGCTACCCATTGCTGCTTGAATCTGAGACTGTGGGCAAGCAAACTTTTTTTAGCCATAGAGAACTTGAATGCTTTTAGCAAGTTATCAGATGGCCGATATGTACTTGGTGATGAAGAAAACTTAGATCTCGTTGCCTGTCTGACCTGACAGTACTTAGAAACTACATGCTCAGATTTTCAGAGTGCTTTCTTTCCTGTGACTCCAGGTGTGGTTTTTTTTCTTCTGACTTCAGTAAAATTAACTTGCGTTACTTTAAATGATACAGAGCATGACCGCCACAGGAAGTACCACTGAAGCATGAATTTCAGAAAGTGAAGATACAGCCTTGAACAGACTTGGCTACTGGAACAGTTACCTGACAGAAGACACCAGAACTATTCATATTAAAATCTGTACTATTATGACCAATAATAAAGTGCATACACTTTACATTTACTGAGCTGACACTCATAACTGACTTATTAATTGTACTGTGTAGGTGAGTTTATCGTCTTAAGAGTTTCACCCCTCAAGGATAAGTTTGAGGATGGTTGAGAAAGTGCCTGCTACTTGGGTTGCGTTATGAACTGGGGAAACTACTACAATTGATTCCTATTTAATTGTTTGATAAAAGTAAAAAGCATTGGATTGCGCCTAAATAAACGGCCATTACGTACAGGTAGAACAACTAGCTGAAAGGATACACTATTTTGATTTGAAAGAACAGTATCTGAGCTTTAGGTGGCATGTCAGTGTGGCCACGTGTTTCTGATTCAGTCAGGCTGTTGCCTGGGGACTGTCGGTATTTGGGCAGGCTTCCATCATTGCAGAGCGCTGCCTCAGATTAGAGTGGTTTAGCTTCAAGGAGCTCTGCAACTCTCATTCTGTCACTGGGATGCTAATGCTGCTTACCTCTGATAACCCTTTTCTATCTAAACTCTACCTACTTTCCTTCCTAAAAAAAGCTGGAAAGTCATTCTGAATGGGTATAAGCTTAAGAGACCTTTAATATAACAAAGGTCCATGAAGTCAAACTGAAGGAAGACTTTGCTTCTTGACTTAAATGCAGTGGTGGGAAGTTTAACAGGAGACACTATGTGCATAAATGCAGCTTAAAGCAGCATTGGTGGGTTTGGCCTCAGCTGATGACCTTCCTCACACACCCCCCTCTAAGGCAAGTGTGTCCCACTGTCACGGCACTACCTGCCAAGGCTTGTAACTGCACATACCACCTGTGGTATCCTTTCCTGGATAGGAAGGAGAATGCAAAACCACTTGTTAAGGGATATGAAGAATCTCTCAAGAGCTTCAGTGATGACAGGAAGCCTTTCAGGTTTGGAAAATACCTGTTCAGGTAGTGAAGACCTGAACTAGACGGGGAAGGTAGTCAGACACCGAAGCGTTGCAGTTCCCTTTCCACGTGCCTAGTTATGCGCAGGTAACACATTCCGTGGCCACTGTTTAGCCTCTGGGGGCACAATATGTTATGAAAAGCGTCTGATGGTCTGTCATACCACAGTCACTTGGACTTGAAACTCCTATTTTGACTGACTTCGACTCTCCACAGTGAAATAACCACAGTCACTCAAACCAACATAGGCTCTGGTCACTTAATCTAGTCATATTATCTTGTTCTTTAAAAAAAAAAAAAAAAAGTTTCACAGCCAGCTTTTTCCATCAGTACATTTCAATAAAAACAAAGTATAAAGGCAGTCAGCAAATGAGAGGTGGGTTAGAATCAATAAGGCTCATATTGTAGGTGCAATTTTTTTTTTTTAATTCACATTTTATCATTGGCCCTTTTGAAATAGTCTTCTCACAAAACGAATGGGTTTTGGCTTGCAAAAATTGCTCTCAGAAGAACGCTCTACTACTTCTAAAAGCAGTGTTCCATGAGAATATACATCTCCACTTCTTGGTCTTCTCTAGGCTACGGAAATACCTGCTCAGTGTGAGCTGGATGACGGGGGGGCTGAGACAAGGCTCTTCTATTCCTACTCTTCAAGCCGTGTTCATTTCCCTCCTTGCTTTTTGCAAATGGAAAATGAGCACAGATGTGGGTTTCCTACAATCATTGTTCCTCATTGTTTGGCTAACCACCGAGATGACAATTTATCCTCCCCTTGATCAGTTCTCACCTGGAAGATTAATTTCTAACCTTCAGTATAGAAAAAAGCACAGAAACAAAGCAAGTGGACAAGAGTTTTACAGCCTGATGTACGTGATGTGTTAAGTCAGCCGCCAGGACAAGCTTACCAACTACAACAGGCTGGACCAGGGAACACGACTTTGCTTTTTAAGAGCTACAGGACAGCAGAATCCCTGCTTCCTCACTGAAGGGAAGGCATTTCAAGTATTAGTTTTCCCAGTCAGTCTTCCTGCTTCCAAAGAGAGGGCTGAAACGCTGCAGGTTCTCCAAAGAGAAGTGGCAGAAGGAAAACACTTTAAAGAAACACTGGCGTAAGATGCGTTTACGTAGAGTGCTGCACCGGTGAGGGGGTCGCATATCTATTGGCTTTTAGGTCTACCTTTCAGCAGGGCTCAATGAAAATAGGCGGAGGCCAAAATCTATTTTAAAAAGGTTAAAACATAAAAAAAAAATTGTGGACAATTACAAAAATGTTGCTTAGCAGCAGCTAGCCTCTGACCAGTTCTTTCAGTAATGGCATTAAAAAACAACCTGATTAATAGTTCAAGACATAGTGCTAGGCAGAAACCTTTTCTCAGTGTTAATAGCTCCCTTGCACTCTTCATTCTGCTGTCACTGTCCACTGAGAAAGGCCAGATGTCCTTTGGTGCATCTGTTGGCATAATGACCTTTTTCACCACACTAGAAGAGAGAGAGAAAGAGGAATTATTACACAGTTACAGTTTTTTCCCTCTAGCTGCCTTTGTTAAGGTAGCTGGCAACTGTTCTGATTCGGAAGCTTTCCTGCATATGGAAGATGCAGCATTTAGCAGGTGAAGTGAAACATGGCGTCACAAGGGACACGACTTATGGGTTATTTCCACTCCTTGGAGCAAAAGCTGCTTCTGTGCTGGAAGCAACCTGACACCATATTATTGTAACACATTACAAAGGAGAGAGCTCTCAACACATCACTACAAACAGCAAAAGGGCTGTAACACACAGGGAGAATTTCAACTTTTGAGGCTTCCAAGACTACTCCATGTGATGTGTGCTACACCAGAGAAACACGGTGACTCTCCTGATCAGCTGTCCTGAATTAGACAGAGGAAAGTGTGTCTGAACAAGAGATTCATGATTTTGCAGCTTGAAGCTATACAAGCCCAGAGAGAAATGCCAGTATCTGGTGCAATAGCATTCGCCAGCTGTGTAATTTACTTGCAGCTAAAAGAATAAGCACCTATTAAAGGTTTTCAGTTAAATGGATTCAGCTACTTGATATCCCTGTCCCATCACAGTAATTTTTACCCAAACAAGCACCTAAGGCACAGAAGTTGGCAGGTACAACGATGCAACTGTCAAAGCTGATGGGACAGGAAGATTCTTTGCCCTTTTGTAGTGGCTAGGTTTGAGGCTTTTGAGGGAAAATAAACAGAGATGGAAACTCAATTGTGTCAAAAGTTTTAGCGGTGCTCCTCAATGAGCAACCAAGATGGAACTGGTCATTCCTTGGTTTGACAGCAACAGGGTGCATTTACAGCTGAAATACTGAACAGTCTTTGCATATTCATTTTCTGTTCCTCGCAAGGACCTTCCAGTCTAACAGGAGAGAAGAAAATCTTCCTACAGTCACCAAATGTAAGCAAATTAACTCGTGAATCAAAACTAGTATTAACTCTTATTTTGAAATGTACAGTTCAGCAGTCTCCTTTAACCGTCATTGCGGTAGGGTTTCCTATTTATTAGCAGACAAGCACAGTCTATCCCTACAGCAGCCTTAATTGTCATAGCGAGTCCATGACCTGGCAAACCAGCGACTCAGAGGCCTCAGGACTCAATGCTAATTCCCACAGCTGTACACACACGCAAAATGCAGTGTCTGTTGAGCAGATAGCACACGTCGTGAAGCTGCTCACACCATGAAAAAACCTTTTGCAGGACCGACACCCCTTGTCACAACAGTCCCTTCCTTTGCCTGCGACAAGCAACCAGCAGCAAAGCAGCATGACGTAGCCCAGGTGACATGCACTCTGTACTTCTTAAATCTAGCACCCTCTGCTTTCCCTCCCCTCTGAGTTACCTTGTAGCAGGTGACTTGCTCCAACGGCCGGGGTCCTCTGTTCCCAGTGTTGTTATTTTGAGACTGCATGACTCCGATGACTTGGGGTGTCCTCTGTTGGTTAGGAAAAGAGTTCTGACTCGTTAAGTGCATTGAGGATAAAGACCTTTATCGTTGTTATTTTGTTAAGAAAGGAAAAGAGCACCCCACATATCAAATGATCAATTTTCCTCCAAGTCTGTGTGTGGGTGCTCTGCCAGCTGGAGCACCAGAGAGAAGAAATCAAGAGCTGCGGCTTACAAAGCCCAGTAATCCTGCTTCTCTCTGGAAGGCTGATTTAGAGAGTAGGTTTAGGCTGCTAAAATATCATTGTCATCACTGAGAGATGTCACGCAGAATACAAAAACTGGCAGATTGCTGCACAACCACGTATGATGTGCTATGTAATGTGGGAGTGTTCTGTGACTAGATCTCCATGTAAAATTGGAGCAATTGTAGGGCTTTCATCACTATAATGGCACTCAGGGTTGCTCACTGCTTAATTCTTGCATAGCACCCTCGCTTGCAGGCAGTACCCCAAGCAACAGAACTGCCACTGCTGGCCTCTGAGCTGGAGGACAGTACTAATGACTGCGAAGGTCAACCAAGGTGAGGGGAGAAACAGAACAAGGCAAAACACCATGGTCCCAGGTCAAAGGCAGCAGCAGTCTGTTGTGATCAGATGGTGGACACGAGAGGGCTGGGAGGAGGGGAGAGAAGGGACAGTGCTTTGCGATTTATTAGAATTTGTCTCTAAGTTCTTAATTACAAAAGAATATCACACCCTGTTGTAAAATAGGGAAGGTTTTCCGTCATGAGTATTTCTCCAAGACTTTCCAGCAATCCAAGAGCCCAGGTGTCCAGTTCTGAGCACTAGATAATACACCCTCTTTTAAAGCACTGTGGGAAATCCTTTGAGGGTGGGCGTGTGGGGGAGGCAGGGAAGTTGTGTACCTTTTGCTGTGTTTGTGTCGGTTGAGGCAGTGGTGGTTGCTCTGTGGTTCCCATTGGCAGTTCAAACCGAGGGCTGGTTTAGATGGAAACAAGAAAATTGATTCTCAAATCATATGCCCACATTTTACCATCAGCTCAGTCAAGTAACTCCAAACAACAAAACAAACATTCAGCCAATTAAATTCGGCTCACAGGAAACAGGCCTCCCCCTCCCCACTTCTCTTTGCATTCTGACACTCAGCAATTACATACATGAAAATGACAACCCAGTATGGAGTATATCCCTCTACCTGTGAAGTTTTCTGGAATATAAATCCATTTGATCCCCCTGCACTGATGGCATCTGATCACCACACCAGTCTTACTGGTAACTCCCTGAAGAGGCCCGGCCCCATATCCTCAAATCGGTACAATAAACTAAATGTTGGCCAAATCTCCAAAGCCATTGGGAAGCACTGGAGCACCCTCATTTGACATATACCGCATTACAAGGGAAACGTAAGATTACAGGACAAGCCTGGAAGCATACTCACTGCATGAATTTACAGGTAGGCCCCTCTGGACAGAATCCTACTAGGTAATTCACACAAATGACTCTTCGAGTGTGCCGGTGTCTGCAGAGGGGGCCTGCAACACAAAGCTCAGTAGTTCATGTTCCATATATACATACCCCAGCACTCAACAGTAGCGAGTACACAAGCAGATCACGCAAAGAAAGAACAGTAACACCCTACCCTTGATTTATAGCCACAGAAGCTGCAACTGTGCGACATACATACCATGTTTACAGAAGCCTCTGTCATACCAGGGACAGTCTTTGATCTTAGATTCCGGGTCAATGTGCAAGAATGGACATTCTTTGTTACTGCATTCCCCTGTACCAAAGGCAAACACACTTCTTAGTCAATTGTGCGGGTTCAAAATCAAACAACTCTCAAAGTGTTGCCTGGATCGTGTAGCTCCCACAAAGCTGTTACCAACATTTGTAAGTTCAGGCACAACAGTCTTAACTGCCTGCCTTAACCTAGATGAAGAACACCAACGACTCACCACCGGTGGGCAAAGTTCTACCAGACTGGATTATTTATGTGTGCTTTTAAAAACAATGCAGAAACTAAATTTGAAAGAGCAGTCATGATAATAAAAACCAAACATTTAGTGCACCAGAAGTGTGGAGAAACTACAAATTGCGCACTAACCTCAATCCAAGGAAACCTACAAGACTGTAAGTTTCTGACAGCAAGTTGCCTCATTATGTCCAGATCTCCAGAGCTGGAAAGCAAGTGCATAAAAGTTTTGCACTCCCATGCCCTCTGCTGCTCATCAACTCCCCAAAATAAGAGTCATGCAAAGACCAACTGCTCAGCCTACTCATCTCATACCCAAAACAGAACATACGGCATAAAACCCAATAAAAACTTGAACTTCCCCCCTTTTCCCCCAAGGTACAAGCTCTTGAGAGAGAAGACATCTACAATAAGTCACAAATTTAGGGGGATAATAAGGCAAAGGACTAAGCAGATCTGAAAAAATTACAATCTAACAGTATCATCAGACACAGAAGAACTGTAATGCTCTGAAGACAGATGAGAGGGATGCACCAGGATCCTCTTCACCAGACTCCCATGCCAGCAAGGAACGCTAAACAGGAGCTACAATGCCCCTTACCAAATTTGGAGTAGAAGTAACACTCAGGCATCTTGGTCATGTCATACTCATGCAGAAACTCGCACTGGTCTCCCTTTTTGCACAGTCCTCGTAGCCAGTGTTTGCAAACAACTGTCTTTTCCCCACTGATGTGTCGGAATGGGCACATGCCTCCTGCAGATGGATGAGACAAGGAATAGGGAAAAAAGAACAATTAAAATACGCGGCACAAGAAGGCACAGGACATCACCAACACTTTGCTCCTCTCTGCAACGGGGGTTTCAGAACGCATCACTTTTTCTTATGAATTTAGCCTTCAGTGCAATGGCCACTTGGGACAAGTCTTACGTTACCCTCTAATGAGCTAAGCAGCGTAGTCTCCAGCTCTTAACTCTGGCAACCACAAACCACAGCAACTAATACAGGCACATCCACAGCAAGGTCTGCTTGGGCTAAGTTCAAGCTTTCCTTCATGGGAAACTTTGCTTATTCACCACCCAACTTCTTAAAAAAAACACCATTATTTCACAACTGCTGCAGCTATTCCAACATCCTTCATTTTTATCCTCTATCTTGATTATCCCCTCATCTCTACAAAAAACAATAGTACTGCAGCCACTGCTAGAAAATCTAGTTTCCCTCCTCCCTCCTCTTCAATGAGTACAATTGTATTGGAAATATTACTTGCCTTTTCCACAGGCCGCCTTTAAAAAAAATTCACAGACAGCTGCGCCTGATTCTGCAGAGAGGGGAAAAAAAAAAAACATCATTAATTTTAACAAAGTTTTGTGGAAACTTTTAAAATATTTCCTTCCCTAGAAAGACAACCTGGTCCTCAACATCAAAAGAAAAGCAGATTTTGGTTTGGGGAATTTACTTTCCCACGCAAGTTCCTTGTTCAAGTCTGGCCCTCACAAGTATCTGTATTCTCCTTGGGGGACATCAAGGGGAATTTGCAGAGATTTGGCGGTGCTTGTTTTGCTTTTCAGATATTTAAGTTTAATTGACTGTTTTTTTTCTCTGCTGTTAAGCCAATCATGTAAGTGGACCCTGTATTTACAGTCCTGGCAACAACAGTCTTATATTTTATGACCAAAAAGGCCTGAAACAACCATTAGTGTCTTATCCCTTGCTGATCCTGACCAACAGGAACCACAGCACTGGAGGGAATAAACACACAAGTTTAGTAGCCCGGCCAGAAAATTTCAGCAAACTACAAGCCTCCCAAGACTACCTGTGTCCGATTATTATACCGGAGGAAAAGATTTAGACACCAGGCCACAGATACACTTAAAGATGAAGTCTCCCTGCCATCAAAATGCCGCATCTATCAAAAGGGAATGAAAAATAAATATTAAAGTACTCTTCAGGAAAGTGATGTTTATTCACAATAATGCCTCAACTTTTATTTTCCAGCCTGGCAGGGTACTAGCTTCAGTTTTCATTAATTAGGAAAGAATAACATCCGGATCAAGACTGAAACCCCACAGGGAAAGCAGAACTTGGGCGGATCTAACGATAAAAGCTCGGCAAAGCGCTCAGACCCTCGGAAATCTCCCTCCCACCCCCCAGCCGCCTCAGCCAAACCCGGGCTCCCCCTCGGGCGGGCGCCCTGAGGCGGCCCCAGCCCGTCGGACGGCTCCGGGGACAGGGGGCGAGAGCCGGCCCCGAGCACCCCGGGGAGGCGGAGGGGGGAGCCGCGCAGCGCCCGGTGCCCGCAACGCACTGTCCATGCCGGGGAAGGGCAGCGGCTGCGCCCCCAGCTGCTGCTCCACAGCCAGCTCCAGGTCGAACTTGATGTGGTCCACGCTGGCGATGAGCTCCTGCATGGTGGC
>VZSZ01002472.1:240884-255064 GCA_013398815.1 Ibidorhyncha struthersii
CCCCTCCCGGTGGTTCAATGGTGGAGGCCTTCGGGGCTGGGTACGGGGAAACTGGGTGGCTGGGTCGAGGGTCTGGCCCTCAGGGGCAGCGTGGGGGGGATGCCGAGGTGGTCTTTGGTCCAGGGGTTCCAAACGCGGCTCCTTTCATGTGGCTCAGGCCACTCCGCATCTGGGTGTTACAGAGCGGGTACCGACTTGCTTGTGTGATTAAGGAGAAGTAATGAGGGACTGACAGGCTGTCAGGGCTGAGCTGGATCCACCCAGAACCTTCTCCAGATGCACCATCTGCATAATTGGCTCTTGTGCGAGCGTCGGCGAAACCCCAGTCATATACATTAATGTAAACTAGCCCTCATCACTCATCTTCTCTGTAGTTTGCTCCAATTTATTTCATCAGCATTTCCGAAGCTTTAGTACCAAATACGTTTCCCTATTTAGATGTTCTTTAAGCGCTTTAATTTGTATCTGTTTGCACAGTGTTAGGAGATAGGGCTGAAGCTTTCACAATTTTTTTTGTGAAGGGAAAGAACTGTGGTGTGTTATAACCCCAGTTGCCATATATAAATGCCCTGTAATTCAGGATTTCCTGCTCTGTATTTCGTTGGACAGTTTTAAATGTTTGTTTTGAGCATTTTGCTTCTTGGGAAAAGAGAGATCTTTGCCCACCCCCCCAGGTCAGTAGGAGTTATTAGATTGTGGATTGGTCTTTTGCGCTCACTGTTTAACATAAAATGGGAGGTTTCAGCAGCTGTTAATAAATTTTGTTACAGGATTACTTCTCTTTTTTTCCTTTTTTTTGAGTATCTTGATTCAAAAATAATGAGGGATTCCTTCAATATTCTTCCATTCTCTTTAACTTCCTTAATTTTTCCATTTAAAGCTGAAGACAAATGTATTTGAACACGTGCCTGCCATAGGCATCAGTGGTCTTTACTGCAGGTGGAATCTGCAGGTGATTATATTTTAAAAGTGCTTTGCAGAGGAGGGTAAGAATCATTGTCCCTATTTTACAGATGGGGAAACTGAGGCACAGAGCTGACGTGAGTTGCGCAGCGTGATGTGGTAGGTCAGTGGCAGATGTAGGACTGGCATTCCGCTTGTCTGACGTGTGTTTTCATCTCCGTGGAAGAGCAGAGCCCTGTCCCTGCCCTGTGCTGGCCTCCCCACAGTCCCTCCAGCTGCTGCGCTGGTGGCACTGCTGCTCCCTCTCAAAGGGGCCTTACTTCTCTTTGTGCAGGCTCGAATATAAGTGGGATTGATTCACTCTTCAGTTTGCTTCTTTTTACGCATTTAATGTAACTTCTCTCGAGTTGCTTTCCCCCCTGCTATTACTGCTTTTTATTTGCAGTAATAAGGCTTCTGTGTTCTTCAGTTCTGAGCCCAGTGTAAAATTCTGAGCCCAGCTGGACAAGAAGGCTGTCTGGCTTCGGTTAAGTTTGTAGCGCAGGATTGGTTTGGTTTATTTAGGTTTTCTTGGTATTACGTAGCATGTCAGGGATATTGCTGTTGTTCGATCTAGAGTGATGTCGTTTTCTGGGCAGTGAGGTAATGTTTCCCTGGGCTAGAGCGCTCCCGTGGCAGATCTGGTTCCCAGAGGGTGTCAGTAATGCCACGTGGGATGGTTGGGAACAGACAAACAGAAAACACATGTCGGGTGCAGCAAAGCTCTTGGTTGTACTTATGGTTTGGGTGACTGCGAGCTTCCAAGGCTGAGTTCAGAGAGAAGAATCTGGTCTCTGTGTTTCCCCATTTCATGAGTGAAACATCTTGGGGGTCTCTGCAAGGCTTCACAATGGGGGTTTTGAGATAATTTATTCCACGGCTCAGCTTTTACTGAGCTAAAACGTATGAAAGCTTGTCTCTGCTGAGCCAGGAGGACTGATCAGAAAAAGTTGAATTTCTAAAGCCCGCAGACACTGCCTGCACTGGTGCTCCCTGTCCCTCCAAGTCCGGCAGCACAGACAGCCATGGCGCAGGGTGCAGTAGTGACAGATCTCTCCCATGCATCCTGTGCAGTCCTGAGGAAGGAGGGATGATCCCCTCAGCCCTCCCCACCACTGTGAGGTTTCCGTTGTTCTCGGCAGGTGAAGTGGGGAGGGTGAGAGACAGTGAGGATTTCCTGTTCCTTCCATCAGACTTCAGAGTAGTAGCAGAGAACTCCCTTGCCTGAGCTGTTTGCTTTTTGCCAATCTCACACATTGGTTCTACCTTGAGCTCCATAGCTCAAGGCTAGAGACTGACTCTACCCAGCTTGCTTTCCAGCCATTCTTTGAGCAGTAAGAACATAAACGGAGCAGTCACTTGCAGGAAGCGTTAATGCCTCCAGCCATTTATTAATCAAGAGAATTTTGAACTTGAGAGCAGATCTTAGCTGGGCCATCCAGCCAGCTAAACTCACTCTCTCCTCTTCCTAAACTCCCCCTTTCATAGAACTTGTTTTTATTTTTCCTTATAAAGCAGTAAAACATGGAGGCTCCTTTTAGTAGTTCTTCAGCTCTCATTTTAATTCCCAAAGCTTTTGTCCAATTAGCTTCCTATTTTCTCTTGGCACAGCTTTAGTGTAGGGGAGGGGTTAAGGAGGCAAGCTCGTCAGAGAGTTGGTTGTGACCGCGGCTGCCGCAGGAACATGCAGTGATTCCTCTGTGCAGGAAACGCAGAGAGCGGCTGCAGGACTGAGCACCCCTTGCCAGCCCGGGAAGTGAATCAGAGAGGCCACAAGCGCAGGCATGGATGGGCAAGGAAGGGTGGTGTCACCGAGAGCTGAGGGGGCAGTTGGAAACTCATTGCCTGATAACTGGTGTCACAGCTCTGCGATGGTTGAGGGACAGGAGTACCCGTTTTGGGCAGTACCTTCCTGGCTCACTCTCCGTAGGACAAGCCTGTGCTTGATTTGGAGAGCACTGTGCAGCTGATAGGCTGCTCTTAGTTCTGGTGTCTCCAAAAACAGCCCAAGGGGAAAGAAGGAACTGACAGAGAATCAGTATCTTTCTGTGGATCAATTCTGTGGAATGAGTATCTTTCTGTGGATCAATAATCCCAATTCTCTGTGTAACTTACCTGAAATTCTTGGAGTGTTTCACTGAGACTGGCAAGTTCAATGTGTCCTTTCATTGTTGTTTAGATTTTATCGGAGGAGCTATTTGGGTTTGTCCTGTCTGTCCCAAAAATCCAGAGAGAGTGCTGCAGGGGGAGTAGACCTTTCTGGAAGTTTATCACTAAACCCTTTATTAATTTTATTTTTTTGTACAGGTAGAAAAGGAGGCCACAAAGGCCGAGCAAGACAGTACACAAGTCCTGAAGAGATTGATGCCCAGCTCCAAGCAGAAAAGCAAAAGGCAAGGGTATGTGTTTGCCTGTGTTATGTGCTTGCTGTCCTAAGTCCTGGCTTGTACAGCATAACTTCCAGTTCATGAGAAATGGCAGCTTAGTGAAGTGTTGCAGATCATTCTGTCAGTGAACACAGTATGAGTTCTGAATATCTCTGGCTTAGGGATCTGCAAAGCGTGATCCAGTCTGCTTCCTCACAGAATTGAGGCCAGGTAGACTATCCAGTTCACAACTTGGAGGTTAAAGAATAGGGAAGATTATTACACAGCAGCTGTAGACATCTTTCCCCCCTGTATTTCGTTGTTCTAGCCTCCAGCATCAGCTATTTTTTTTATCCGTGCTCTGCAGCTTGGCAGTGGAGGAAAAGGGTTCACATCTCGACATCTTAATGCATATTGAAATTATTATATTTGCCCTCTTCTAGACTTAAAAGACCAAACTCCTTTGACTTCTTCCTGTACAAATGATTTTCTTGTTTGCCTCTGACTTGTAGGGAGAGATAACAGTTTTCTGGCGCAAGTCCTTTTTTGGACATGTTTCTATGCCCCAACATAGGATTGTAACAGCTCCTCCCCGGCTTCCACAGCTACCTGACTGGTAATACAAAAGGTGTGGCTACTTCTTGCGGTACTTGCTGTCTTGTATTCCCAAATTATCACAGCTATGATGGCATTCTCACTGCTATTTTTCGGTGCCTTTCTGAAAGTGCTGCCTAAGCCAAAACAAACTATTCCAGCTGAAGCTTCACAGCCCTGAGTATAGGAGGATAATTATACCCCATATAAGAAATACTGATGAATACCTCCTAGAAGAAGATTACTCTTTCAAGCAGTTATGAGCAGTACTGGTGACTCCATTTTAATGTTTTGACCAGCTGTAACTCAAGATGATTGTGTGGTTTGCTGCTTAGCCACATGTTCCGACTTTGTGTTGGATTTCTTCTTCCGCAGCATAACTCCTCTTGGTTTGTTTTCTGATTCCACCTTCTTGGTTTCATGCCATCTTTCCAAATTCAGAAACCACTTATGGGTCTGATCCTGTGTTCCAAAAAGATTCCAACTCCTACCAGTGCAATGTCATTCACAGACTTTGTAAGTGTTCTGGAAAAGAAACACAACAAGCAGGACCCCACTTGAAATGTCTGTCTTGTTTCAAACCAAACCAGAGAACTGCTCTTTGAGAAGGATTTCTTCTTTCTCTTTTGTGATAATCCATATCACGTACATCTAATTTCGTTGGGGAAAGCTTAAAAATAAAATCAATTAACAAAATTACTCCTCTTACTGCCCGTAGCTCATCCACTTTCCCACTTGCTCTGATGAGGGCTACTTGGTAATGGTAAAGCAAGCTATTCACACCCATATTGGTTCTTCTAATCTTATCTTCTCATGATTTACGAATTAATTCCTGGACGTCTGACTGGTAAAAGCTGTGCTAAAAAGGCTCTAATTTCTTGGATAATAATGTTCTGGCTGATGGTTCTCAATTTGCTCTTCTCTAGGTTGTTTTTTTCAATCTAGATCTAGGATGGGATCCAGCTCTATGTTACATCCATGTAGTTTCCAGTCCCTGAGATATAGTGCACTGGAAACTCGGGCCAAAATGTCTCCTGGAGTTCTTTCATTTGGGGAAAGTAAAGTGCCAGTTCTGTCTTTTACAATCATTTTCCTGGCCTGTTACACAGAGAGAACAGCAGAGTTGTGTAGAGGTGATCTGCTGGGGCAGGTGATGCACACTTACGTGTTGAGAATGAGCTCTTGTTTTGTAACAGCCGGGCACCTTTGGAGGCAGAAGGGCCGTGCCAGGAACACCAGTGCTCTTGGAGCTGTCTCTCATCCCGCCAAAACAATCTCATTTAAGAGTCACTGTTGGATTTGGGATTTTTATTGACATAATTTTCTCTAATTTCCTTTGATTTTGTAGGAAGAGGAGGAGCAAGAAGAAGGAGGTGAAGGAGCAACAGGGGACCCCAAAAAGGAGAAGAAATCTTTAGATTCAGATGAGAGTGATGAAGATGATGAGGATTATCAGGTACAGTCATTCTCAGGGCACTTAATGTGTTTGCACCACCCAGATTCTTGGGGCAGAACAGAAACGCGTGCTTTTGACTCCGAGTTATCTTTGAGAGTTACGTATAATAGTTTTTTTTATGGAAGAACTATTTTAGAAGCCCAAAAAGCCTCACTTGATGGCATTTTGTCCTCAGAATGAAAATGTGTATTTTTATAAGTGAAATGCAAAGGCAAGATTTCAAAAAAGGCTGAAGATGCCTGGTGGTATAAATCTTGATTCATAAATGGGCTTGCTGTCTGGTAGTAAAAGCACCTTGAATTCTGCTTTTGGGGTGTGTTGCAGTGTATGTAATGAGCTGTGGTACAGCACAGTGTTGGGTATGAGAGAGCTTCTTAACCTTCCTTTTGTTTTTGAACCTTAGCAAAAGCGCAAAGGAGTGGAAGGGTTGATAGACATAGAGAATCCCAATCGTGTAATTCAGACAACCAAAAAAGTAACTCAGCTGGACCTGGATGGACCGAAGGAACTCTCGCGACGAGAGCGGTGAGTCTTTCCCGCTGCCTCTGCAGGAGTTAGCACGTTCCTGGAATTTCATCCTTGCTCGTGGCAGCAACTTAACTCAGAGAGGTGTTTCCCTGCAGTGTATGCATTGGTGTTTCAGGGAAGCCCTTTAAATGTGTTGGTTTCTGAAGCAGACACTGAACAGCAGCAAACTGTCAGACAGGACTCGCTGTGGTTCAAAATGTCTTTCCTTACAAACATTACAGAAGTTGTCTGTCCTCTGAGAGTAGCGATGGCCATCCTGCAGCCAGGCAGTTTGGCCAGGTGCACCAAGAGAGTGAAGTTTGTTGCTGTGAAGCAGATGTAGACCATTCCTTTCCTGGAAGTTTTATGCCGAAAATCAGATGTAACTGAAATCCATTAACCAGAGGTCGTCTTGGGGTCCACTTTAATCTTGCTACGGACGGTGCCCTACTGACAGGTGGTGGTCTCCCAGATTCCAGGGGTCATGGTGAAATTTTTGTCTGAGCAGATGAGTAAGATGAGAAGCAAAGTTTAATCTTCTAGTTTTCATTTAGCAATGGAGAGGGAAAGATTTAAGCCTGCTTATTTGGGATAGATTGCTTCAACATCTTGGAGGGTAAGGCTCGGAAAAACATGTCATGGTGCTCTGGACAGACCTGGGGCTAACTCATTTGACCTCGTTGTGTGTGTCAGTGTCCTTATTTAGCTGAAGGAAGGTAGAAAATAATCTCTGTCATCATCCCTGTTCAAACCCTGCAACAGATATAACCTGTGCTTGAAAACTGGTGACAGGGCACCCCAGTCTCTGTGGGCAAGCCATTTTTGTCCTCGCCATCCTTCCCAGTCAGAAAACTCTCCCGCTCTGCCTGCATCTGCATGCTTACCTGGATACTCTGGTGACTGGTGTGTTTCACTCAAACAGAGAGGAAATAGAGAAACAAAAGGCAAAAGAAAGGTACATGAAAATGCACCTAGCTGGTAAAACAGAACAAGCGAAGGCAGACCTCGCCCGACTAGCCATCATTCGGAAGCAAAGGGAAGAAGCTGCCCGAAAGAAAGAAGAAGAAAGAAAAGGTCAGAGAGTAATTAATCATATCCTCTTACTTCTCTTTGTGGTGGCTGCACTGCCAAGAGGCATGATTTCTCATATCACGCCTAGTAATCCCTCATCTCCTGGGACTGCATGGTGTTGCTGGAGTGTCATCACAACTCCTCTCATCAAAACCCGGTTCAGCTGTTTCATTTTTATAAAGCTCTTGCTTTATAAAGCTCTGGGACATCTGACCAGGGAGCAGGGAGAGAGAAGGGAATTGCCCTTGATATCCATATTGTCCTCAGCCTCGCAGGCAATGCTTGCTCCAGTTCGGGGGTTTAGTGAGTTCCTTGTGCTGGGTGTGATTTATCTGCTTTGCATGCTGGGATCCAGACTGCCCAGGGAATCTGCAGCACTCTTCCCCTGCCCGGACTTTCTCTTCAGCTCCGAAAGGTGTGAACCAGAAGTCTGATGAGCATGTGTTCTTAGTGGCTTCCACAGAGAAATCTGTGCATCAGCATCAGGGTAATTGTGGACACCTGGAGAGAGGCCAAGGACAGAAGGGAAGGTGCAGGGGGGGCTGCTCCTCTTAACTCTAAGGGGAATGTACCAGGGACCAGTGGGGAGGGTCGGATTTTTTCCTGTTACCTCACTGTACGTGGCTAGCAGGATTTCAGTCGGGGGCTGTCAAACCACCACCAGACCCTGACGTGCACTGTCAAATGATGAAACCTCTGTTGTTTTTCTCCCCCAGCAAAAGACGAAGCGGCCATGGCAGGTAAAAGACTGCAGTCACTATCCCTTAACAAGTAAGCACAGGACATGCAAGAGGAGCAAACGCCAGGGAACTGTGCCTGGTGCCTGCCAGGACCTCTGTCGTGTTGCATACCATCGATGCCACGTAGGGTGTACTGCGGCATCGAAGTCACCTTCACCTCCAAGAGACACTGACGATGTGTTTGTCCTCATCCTGGCACAGATTTCCATTTGGGGTTAGGGGCAGCTGCTATCTTCGGTGCAGAGCTGTGCTGAACAGCCATTCTCTGTAACAGTTTGGAAACCTGAATGTTTTTGCTGTTTTTAGGGTTAAGAACTCATAGACAGGGGGCAGGGCGGGAGGGAGCTGTGCGGGAGGGGAGATGCTTCAAATACTAGATTGCAAGAAAATNTTGCAGTATAACCTGGGAGCCTGACTTCATGGACATCTGGAGTGCTGTTCCTTCCCGGTTTCATCCCTCCTTTCTTGCAGCCAGTCTCCCCTTTTCCCTCCTCTTCATTTTTTTTTTCTTCTCCTTATTAGGGATAGTGCCAGTTTTTAACCACATCATCCTTTGTTTAAAGGAAAAAAAAAAACCAACAACATTAATTGTATGAGACCCAGATGGAAAAAACTTGATAAAGTTTCAAAACCACCACCAACAGAACTTGTATATTTGGCTGATTAAAATGTAAATTATCATAACTGCTCTGCCCTTTTGTGTGTGTGTGTAACTGAACGGGAGTGTACAGGCTGTGCTGAGACGCAAAGGGCAGTATGGTGGTGTGGTGACTTCTGTATCTGCTGCTTTGCTCTTTCTGTCTTGGTTGTGGTGTGGATTTGGCTGGAGGTTCGGGAGCTCCCTCAGCAGATGCAGCCTGAAGGCACAAAGCTTTTCCTGCTCTCTCTGATGGACGCCTTGCACAATCTGGTTACCACAGTGGAGAAAACAATTGCCCTCAGGCTGCTGTCTAACCTAGTCACTGTCAGAAGGCCAGTCCTCGAACTGTCACCCCTGTCACCAGTCTGGCAGTGCAGGGCTGCAGAGCAGGAGATGCTCTAACCCACTGAGCCCCAGGCGCTCCAGGGAGTCCTGCTGTCAGCCTATGCCAGGGACACCAGCGCTTCCCAGACCCGCCTGCCAAAGGCTGGAGGAGAGTCAGCCCCAGAGCTGAGACGGGAGCTCTCGGAGGCGCTAGCGGAGAGGTCCAGGTCGTAGAGGTGCAGGATGAGAAATGTTGTGACTTGTTCTGTGTTGTACTGTCTGTGCCTGGCTTCAGGCACTCGTGCCCGAGGATGTGACGGAGGGATTTGCTACGGAGAATGTTGCTGTGAGCTGCTTGCTCAAACTGTGATGGCAACGTGCTTTCCTGGTGCCGGAATGCTGGGTCACCTCCACACGTGGGTGATGGCCCTAGAGCTGTTGCCCCAGCCTCTGCTTTCTGTACCCCAAGGCATAGTCTGAAACAGGAGATACCTTCAGGGAGCTACGTGAGATGGTGGCACCAGGAGGGGTGCCCTTGCTGTCAGCTCCAAGGGGGAAGAACTGATACGGTGGGGACAGAGAACTGACACAGAAAGTTTGGGTGGTCCTTGGAGCGCGGGGAGGATGGAGCAGGGTGGTGGGAGGCAGCAGGCTGATGCCTGGGACAGAGCAGGGCAGGAGCCATGGGTGGAGATGGAGAGGGATGGGGCTTGTTCACGTGGGGTGAACAGGCAGGAATGGGTGGAAAAATCTTTTCCCAGTGGAGCACACCTCCCTTTAATGTCTGGACTAAACCCTGAATGTCACTGTTGCTCTCTGCCAGCCAGCACTCCCCTCCCGCACCGTGGTCGATGTAAGGGCTGGTCTGCTCCAAGGGGTGCCACCAGGACGGGGTCTAACCCGAGCTGTCACCGCGAGGTCTGATCCTGGGAGGGGTAACTACGTTGCACTGCACAGGTTCCTGTTCCTTTTGGTGACAAATGTCGAATTTTCCTTGCGAAGACACTCAGTGTAAGACAGGGCAAGGCGGGAGGAGCGGCTGAGCGTCATGCCTGCCCCGACACACCTACCTGGGTACTGGTTCTTCTGCCTTTGCCAAAGCCTTTACCAACCGCTTCATCCTGACTTCGTACCCTGTATGAAACATGTCACCCTGCCCGTTGTTTACCACACGCAGTTAAACCCTGCTCTGAAATGGAGAAAAATTCATCCACTTTCTCACAGCTTCTTCAAAGGCTTCTCGGCATTCCTGGGAGCAGCGTCGTCCTCCTGGTGAGATGGGACTTGCTGGTACCCCAAGTTAGAGATGCGGAAGGTGGAAGTTGGAGGTGCTCTGACCAAAATTGCCTGGCAGCCTGCGGTAACGGGCAGGAAAGGGGCAGGATTGGTTCGGCAGCCCAAGGTTTCCGAGCTGGCTCCCAGGGCGTGGGACTGCACACCTGACGGGACCTGACCAGTGTCCAGGAGGAGCCGGGAGCAATATGGGAAACCTGCGCCACCTTGCCACCTCCATCCGCACCCCTACCTTTTCTCTAATACCAGTCCTGTTTTGAAACCGTGCTGAAACGGCCTCGAGTTATGCCAGGGGAGGTTTAGATTGGATATTAGGAAAAATTTCTTCACTGAAAGGGTTGTCAAGCACTGGAACAGGCTGCCCAGGGCAGTGGTGGAGTCGCCACCCCTGGAGGTATTTCAGAGATGGGCAGATGTGGTGCTGAGGGATGTGGTTTAGTGGTGGGTTTGATGGTTGGACTCGATGATCTTAAAGGTCCCTTCCAACCTAGGCGATTCTATGATTCTAGGAAGTAGGGAACAGGGAGGTGACATTCCCCTTATCCCACAGTCCCGATTCATCCTCAGAGCTGGACGTGAGTGCCCGTGATGAGATGCGGCAGAGTGGCTGCGATGTGCTCTAATCATGCACGTGTTTGCACGGAACAACAACAAAAAAAGCCCAAACCAACCAATTGGATTTGCACAGGAAAATCCTTACTTTATTTTTTATTTCTTTAAGCGATGTATGACCAGCATCAGGTAGGATGGTAACAAAAATAGTTTAAAAAAAAATTGTTTTCTTTGTCTGAGAGCAGCCGCCGGGGCTGGCTGGCAGCCGGGGAAGCGCGCTGGTGGCATCGCGGCCGGCTCGCGTGGTGCGGGGGCTGGCGGGGGGAAAGCGGGCAGGGGCGGCAGAGCAGGGGCAGGCTGGCAGCCGGGACGGCCGCCCTTCCCGGCTGGCTCCTTCATTTGATCTTGAGATCCTTCAGCGCTGACTCCAGGCTCTAAAACGAAGCGGGAGGTTGTTTGTCATCAGCGTTTTGCTTTCCAAGGCAAGTGAGGTGGTTGGGGAGCTGAAAGGGGGGCACTACTCGGGGGGCTAAGCTGTCCCCTGGGATGCCAACCTGTCCCCGTGGGAAGGAGATCCCAGTTTCGGCTGGTTTTGGCTCATTTTTCAAGCCATGTGGGCAAAGCGGAAGCCAGGAGAGGGTGCTGGACCTCTGCGCAAGGCTGATGTCACACACACACACACACACACCCCACCACCACCACCCCCAGATGATGAGCTGTGAAAGTGCCACCCAGGGGCGTCCCCCACCCAGGGGCGTCCCCCACCCTGCCCTGGGTTAAAGGAGATCCCACCCAGGACTGTGGGACCCCCGTGGGCGGGATGGGCCCCACCACCACAGCAAAGAGCTGCACAGCAGCGGGCTGATGGACTGCAATTAGAGCTAATGAGGCTAATGAGGGTTCGATGCTGGGTGGTCCCAGCCTGGGGGGGGACTGTGGCACCGCGGGGACAGCTCACCTTGATGTCCCAGATGCTCATGCCGCCGTCCATCCCCGTGGTGCAGAACTGTGAGCAGTTGGCCTTCCCGCCCGCCAGCACCGAGATCTGGCTGTGGGGCGCAAAGAGGCAGTGGGGTGTCAGCCCCATGCCCCCACCGAGCCCTCGGGACTGCCTGGGAGTCGGTGGGTGGGAGTGGGGCCAGACCCCTTTGTTTCCCCCACCCATGTGCAGGGATGCTCCAGGGATACCCAGGACTGTCCCAGCTCGCTGGACCCCTCCATCTCCCCCACCCACGTGCAAGGATGCTCTGGAGATATCCAGGCATGCTCCGACGATACCCAGGGGTGCTCCAGGAGTGCTCAGGGATACCCAGGGATGTTCCGGGGATGCTCGAGGTCTGACCCAGATTCCAAGGCTGGACCCCTCCATCTCCCCCACCCATGTGCAGGGATGCTCTGGGGATACCCAGGGATGCTCAGGCCTGTCCCAGCTCCCGGGGCTGGACCTCCCCACCTCCTCGACCCATGTGCAGGGATGCCCAGGGAGAACCAAGGATGCCCAGGGATGCCCAGGGCTGTCCCAGCTCCCAGACTGGGACAGCAAAACAGCCAGGGGATGCTCGAGGGCCAGCATCCCAAAGCAGCCCCCAGGGTGACCCAGCAGAGCCTGACCCCCACCCACCCGCCTTCCTAGTACATGCCTGATGCTGTTCTTGTGCAGAGTGTCCAGCGTAGCGTTGGTGGTATCCGAGCTCGCTTTCTTGTCCAGGTTCTGGAAGCGCTCACGAGCAGTGAGGCCACGCTGGGAGCTCTGCTTGGGGACGTCCAGCTTCCCCCCGAAGGTCAACGCACCCTGGCTCTCCTCGTAGGTGAACAGCATCGGGTAGCAGTCGTGGCCCTGGGGAACCAGGCAGCCCTGCTCAGCACCCTCCTGCTGGTTCCTAGCACGGTGCCAACCCCGTGTCCCCAGCCCGGACTCACCGCGGCCACCAGGCTGTTTTCAGTGATGAAGCTGACGGCCAGGAGGGGCAGGGTCTCAGTGCACAGGGAGGCCACGCTACGAGGGAGGGCAGGGTGTTAGCAGAGAGCTGAGCTTCAGCCTCTCTGCGCTGACTGGCACAGCTCGTAACATAGGTGGAAGCCACAAGACTACGAGGAGAGCATGTGCCAGCTCCTCCATCCATGTCTGCTTGGCCCAACCCAACCCAGGTGTCTCCATCCCCGGGTCAGTTTTGGGGTCAACCCTCCCTGCCACCCTCCGCACAGATGCCCCCAGCCCCCCCGAGCCCCCTCCACTCCCCAGCCCTGCTTACGCCATCTTCTTGTTGGCATCAGCAAGGCAGACGGTGCTGTCGTGGCTCACCCAGGCCACGCGGGCGCCGCTGGCCGAGAAGCAGATGCTGTGCACCCACCCACAGCTGCTGCTCGACTCAAACATCAGCTCCCCGAAGGGCATCTTGGAGCCCCACGGTGTGGGGCTGGGCCGCTCCTCCACCTCCTTGATGTAGGCTGAGAAGATCCTGGGGTGGGGAGGGGAGAGTCCTGCCATGTGTCCCTGGACGCTGGACACTGGGATGGTCCCCAGGGCATGCCTGAGGCCCCCCCTCCATCTCCCCTGCACCCCATCCCCGGCTCCCAGCAGCACCCCGAGGGGTGAAGCGTGCCCCATGGGCGATCCAGGGTGCTGGGCTGCCCCACACACCTCTGTGCCGCACCAGGGTGGGACCCCAACCCATCCTTGGGCTATCCCCCCACCTCAGGCCCCTGCTGGTGAGGATGACCTCAGGTCATCCACCCCCCTTGCTCCTCACCGGCACTTGAAGTCGCAGGAGCCAGCAGCCAGGAGGACGTTGTTGGGGTGCCAGTCGAGGCTGAGCACCGTTGAGCGGATGGGCTTCTTGATGTGCTTGCAAACCCACCTGCATGGAGAGCGGATGGCATCAGTGGGGGAGCATCAGCTACCCCGGGAAGCCCCCTGAGGGTGGTTGGAGCTCCAAGCACTCCAGGAGCTCCCCTGGGCCACCATCCTGCAGTAGCAGCTCGGGCATGGGGAGTGCCTTCCTCCATCTCCCCACCTGTCTCCACCTCCTCCTCCAGCTCCTCTCTGTCTCCCCCATCTCCTCCTGTCTCACCTCCAACTCCTCCGGTCTCCTATCTCCCAATCCATCTGCCTTCCATCTCGCCATCTATCCATCTGTCATCTCTTCTCCATCTTCCCTCTATCTTTCTCCCCTCCATCTCCCCCAGGACAGACCAAGCAAGGCCATGGCAGAGCCTCACCAGTCATTCTCCTGCTCAAAGTAGCAAATGGAGATGAGCCGGGAGCCACTGCCCACGGCGAACTTGTTCTCCTTGGGGGACCACTTGACGCAGCGGGCTGCCCTGTTGATCCGCAGGATGACAAGGGTGGGTTTCCAGACGTTGCCCTTCAGGGTCCAGACATAGGCATTACGGTCGGTCCCACATGTCACCAACCGGTTGCTCTCAGGGGCCCAGTCGATGCCTGGAAGGCAGAGGGGGGGAAATGGTGGCCCAGGGAGCCATAGGACTGGAGGCCATTTGAAGGCAGAGCTCTTCTGGGTGATCTCTGCTCCAGAGTCCCTCTTTGCCCTACTCCGACATCCATCCCACCCCATCCCATTCCATCCTAACCCATCTCACACCATCTCTTCCATCTTCCATTCCCTTCCCTCCATGCATGCCAGCCCAATCCATCCATCTCATCCCACCTCATCCCATCTCATCCCTCCCCACCC
>VZSZ01002472.1:255103-279201 GCA_013398815.1 Ibidorhyncha struthersii
CCATCCATCCATCCATCCATCCATCCATCCATCCATCCCACCCCAACCCATCCATCTCATCCCACCTCAGCCCTTCCCACCCCATCCCTCTCCATCTCTCCCATCCCATCCATCCCACCCCTGGGTGCCTTCTGACACGCAAGATCAGGGCAGGAAGAGGTATTCACAACCTGGTCCCTCTCCCCTACCCGTTGCACAACCCCCATCCAGAAGCTGCCAGTGCCCCCACGTGGGGCTGGGACTGGCTTTGGGGCAGAGCCACCCACCATCCATGTCCCCATCCCCTCCGTCAGCCGGGACTCACCCGTCACCTGCCCGTTGTGCTCCTTCAGCTCGTGGACTTTGCTCCACTTGGCCCCGTCCTTGCGGTAGATGTGGACCTCGTGGTTGTTGGGGCAGAGGGCGATCTCTGCGGGGCGAGAGCAGTTGGGGCAAAGCCCTCTCCTGGGTCATGGGCTCTTCCAGGGAGACAGTGGGGCCAGCCGGCATCGACTTGCCCCTTCCTGCGCTCCAGGAGGCCCAGTGGGGCACGGTGGGACCCCACTGAGCCCCATCTGCACGGTGNCGGTGGGGTCCCACCAAGCCCCGCAGCCTCCGCCCCACGCTGCCCCGAAGCTGACCCTGCTCCTGCAAACTGTCCTTACAGGCAAGGGAGAAGCTCCCCCAGACCCAAGCGCCCAGTGTCCTCCCTTCCCCAGCGTGTGGTCCCGTGGGACTGGTGGGATGGGACAGGATGGGATGAGATGAGATGGGACGGGATGGCTGCGGGTGCTCGGCTCCCGTCCGGCCCCATCCTGCCCTGCCTGCCCTGCACGCCCATCCCAGCAGAGAAAGCCCTTTTTGTTCTCTCCCACATCCCCTGCGCCGTGGCCGGGAAATGCCATCGGCCGTGAATCACCCGACTCCGCTCTCCTCTCCTCCGCAGCGCTTCGCCTGTCCCTCCCCGTGCCAGCTGCCGCGGTGCCTCGGGCTCGGACGCAGTGATGGCTCCCCCGCGCCGGGCTCTGTCCCAGCAGCGGGACCAGGGGGATGCAGGAGGACATGTGCTGTCCCGGTCCCCAAATCTGTTCGTGGCAAGACCTGCTTCCCCAAACCCAGCCCCGACCCAGCTCTGCCCCATCCCAGGGGTGCATTGCCCACCACGGGGAAGTTCAGCCGGGACAGTCGGTGCTTTGGGACGTCCCTGGGGATTTCGGGATAGGGTGCCCCGGCCGTACTTACGGGTCCGGTCCTTGTTCCAGGCATGGCAGCTGATGGGCTCCAGCAGAAAGCTGTGGTAGGCCATGGCTCGCAGGCTGGGGATGGGGCGAGACCCCCGTGGCCGTCAGGAGATGCTGCTCTGGCCACGGGGACAATTCCCCAGCAGGACCCTCCCCCCTGCTCCAAGCCCCACCGAGCATTCCCTCCCACCGGGATCAGCCCCACGTTGCAGCCCACCGCTTCCCTCCTCTGCCGGGGAAGGAGTTTCCCTGAGGATTTCCAAACTCAAAGTGTGCCCAAGCAAGGGGGGAAGGGTACCCTGGTGGGTCCAGCGGGGGATGGGGGCGAGGAAGGGTCCGGGTGGAGCTGGAGGAGCCCCCCCATGGTGCCACCCCATGGCCAGGCACCCCATAGCTGGGTGCCCCACGGGTGTCCCGTGGCCAGATGGGAAGCAGGAACTGCTTCCAGGGTCTTCCAAACCACACCATCATCCTGCCCCAGCCGGCCGGAGCCTGGTGGGCAGGAGCCGGCCGGGCACACGGGGACCCCAGTGCCAGCACCGCCAGCCCCACGCACATCCTGGGGGTCCTGCCATGGGCAGCACCTCCTCCCTCCGGCTGCTCCCGCCAGCCCCATGGGACCAGCTCTGCTTGCTCCTTCGTTGCCTCGCATTTAGGAAGAGCCAAAGCCCCACGGAGGCATCTCCATCCCATCCCGTTCCATCCCGTCCCATCCCACTTGTGCTCAGCCCCGGCGAGCCGGTGACTAATCCCTTCCCCTGGCTGAGCTCACCACTGCTCCCGCCAGCACCCACCAGCTGCTCCAGTGCCGTGGGACTGGGACCGGGCTTTTTCCTGCAAGACCGCTCTGGGTGCTGCGGGAATGGGAAGGGCTCGGAGCAGCGGTGTAGCCCCTTGGCTGTCCGGCCGTGGTAACGCACGGATGTAGGGAAACACCTCGCCAGGGTGTGACGGATGGGGATTACTCACAGTTTGCCTCTCGGCTATTTTGGGAACTCCCTGAACGCTGCCCGTTTTCTTTGGCAGCTAAAAACAGTACAGGGGAAGGAAAAAAGTCCCTCCTAGCAAACCTCTGTCCCCGGGCCGGTGAAAAGAAAATCTGTGGAGCTCCATCACCTGCTTTTTGCGCGCGGAGAAATCCCAATGCTGACGCACAGCACAGTCCCTGCTGTCACACACCCCATGGCCAAGCCCCTGCCGAAACCCCCGACCCCACCGGCCGAGGACACAGGCATGGCACAGCAGGCGGCTGCCCAAGCCCAGCGCCACCGACCCGGCCGGGGTTCAGCACGGGGTGTCCCATGGGAGGGCACAAAGCCACTGCCACCGTGTGCCTTCGACCCGAGCCCTGTGGCCGGAGCTGCGCCACAAGTGTCAAATAAAATCAGGAAGGGGGGGACGCTGCGGTCGGTGGTGCAAAAGGCGAGGAGCAGATAAAGCGTGTGACATGGGGACCCGGCTGAAATGGGGACCCGGCTGAAACGGCCCCCGGGGAGGAGGGACGGGAGGCAGGGCACGCCGCGGCACTTTCCGGCTTCAATGCTCTCTAAGAAAGCAGCGATGCTTTTTTTTTGTTTTTGTTGTTTTTTAATTTGGTTTGGATGCTCCGAGGCCTGGACCCTCCTCCCCAGGGTGGGGGGGTCTTGCTGTTCACCCATTGAACTCCAGCCCCTGAAGGGACGGGCTCGGCGGCCACGCCGGGGAGCAGAAGCCATCCTCCGGCTGCGGCGGGAGCGCTGGGTGAGCAGCACGGGCTGCGCGGCCGTGCGAGCCCCGATGGCTCCCTGCGGCGGTTCATGCCTCGTTTCCCCCACAGACCATTTACGGCCCGTTCCCTGCTGATGCTCCGTGGGCTGAGCCGTGCTCCCGCCCGGGCTGGGAGCCGTGGGGTGACCCACGGGGAGCTCGGCAGCCCCTTCCCCAGCAGGGAAGAGCATCGGAGGGGCCGTAGCTATCCCCCCGAGTTGACACGGAGCCTTTTGAGGAAGGAAAAGGGGCATTTCCAGATGGCCAGACAGGGCGGGGTTGGGACCCGCTGCAGCTCCGTTATCTCCCTGGCCAGCCCCGAGGCGCCGAGCGGTTCGGAAACATCCTTGGAGGAGATAACCAAACCTTGGCAGGAGCCAAGCGCTGGGGGCTCCTCCCGGGCCCAGGAGGAAGCCGTGCACCGACAGAGCTGTATTTTCGGTTTTGCCGAGCCTGGTGGGGCGGCGGGAGGCAGATTTGCATCCAGCGGTGCAGGGACACGGTGACGGTCCCACCAGGAGTCACAGGACCCCATGAAGCTCTCCCTGGCCACCATAGTGGCCCTGTCCTCCTGCACCGCTGAGACCCCAGCACCGATCCCCGGGAGCCCCTCTGCTCCCCGTGGTGGCTGCAGGGTGTCACCCCCCCCCCGTGCTCCTGCCAGCCAGGACAGGGACACCTGTCCTCGGTCCCCAGCGTTGGTGTGGGGTACCCCAGGAGCCAGCCTGGCCCTGGGGGGGACATCGCTGCCCCAGGGCAGGTGAAGGGCAGCTCCGACCCTCCTCTTCCTCGCACTGGGTAAAGCCGGAGGCAGCCGATGCCTGAGGAGGAGAGGACAGATCGCCGGCAGCTCTGGCTCTGCCAGCACCGACCCCTGGGGGACCGCCACCCCGGGGGACCCTTTCCAACACCCCACAGCTGCCGGGCCTCCGGCAAGAGAATAAAAATCAAACTTGCTGCCAAAGCTGGGGGGGGGGCAGGGGGGAAGCCCAAAATGTAGCAAAAGCAAAACCTACAAGCAGCAAGGCGCTGCCTGCACCCCCCCTCGCACCCCAAAACAGCCCCGGCCGGGGGGGTGAGAAGGGCGTGAAGCCCCGGGGGAGGTGACGGCCACAGCCCCCCCAGGACAGACCCAGCTCCTCGGTGGGGTGGCAAAGCTGCCTCCCCGCTTCTTACCTTGCTGGGCAGCGCAGGCAGGGCAGGCAGGGCAGGCAGGGCAGGCAGGGCTAGTTCATGGACTCTGGGCAGTCGACACGAACGGCAGCCCCGAGCGAGCGGCGGGAGCTGCTGGCTGCCCAGCCGAGGCAGCCCGACTTCCCTTTTCCTCTCCGAGAAATGCAACCACTTCCTTACGTGGGCGTTGGGGGAGCGCAAAGCAGCTCGGCGGCCGCCCTGCCCCTGCCTGCTCTGCCTGCCTGCCTGCGAGCCAGGCCTCTCCGCCATCGCCGCACGTGGATGGGCCGCCGGCCACCGGGATGCTCCCGGCAGCCCCCGCTGCTCGGTGGGATGCGGGCAACTCGCCCCGGGTGTGCCAGGGGAGGATGCAGCCAGGAGAGCGGAGGGAAGGAGCCTCGTCCTCTCCCTCTGGCTGCAGCAGGGTTGCTCTGCCCCCCGGTCCCCGACGCGTTTCGGGGGGATGGATGTGGCAGGGAGGTCCTGCCTGCCGGTGATGGCTCGCAGCAGGGAATAGATGCAGTCGGAGCTCGGAGCCCACCCGGGGCGAGACGTGCGTCGGCATCGCCTCCTGCGGCCAGGGAGATTCACAGCTCGGCAGGACTCCGCTGCGCCTGGATCCGGCCGCCCTGAGCAGCAGATGCTGCCGGTTCCCACATCCCACTGAGGCCGGTGGGACCGGAGCCCAGGCTGGCTGCAGTCACGGCTGCGTGCACGTACCCCACCTACCAGACATGCACCCCTCTGTTTTTTTTCCCTCCTGATTCAGAGCAATTAATTTTCATCCCTTTCCCAGGTGGGGTAACTCCCAGGAGCTCAGCTCCTCCTGGAAGTGCTGGGCAGGAGGGATGGGCTTCAGCTTCCCGCTCCCTGTTTAGAGTCACACGTGGAGGGATGCACTCGCCCCTTCCCTCCCCGAGTAATGTCGCAGGAGCAGGACAGCAGCCCATGCGGGTGACGCACAGGGAGGTGCAGGATGCGGATACAATATGCTCATATTTGTTGAGCTGAAGATTTAATCTCTAAGGGAGGGGGTCAGCCGTTGGTAAAGGCTCTGGGGGGTGGCACTGAGCAGGCAGCTCATCTCTGCCGTGGTCCTGGAGTCCATTAGCCACATTCCGCTTCAAGCATGTTGCCGTGGTCCCATGCAGACACACGTGGAGATCCCGAGATGTCCTCAGAGTGGGGCAGGTCCCACGGTGGGAAAAGTCCCTCTTGGAAGGAGTGAGCTGCCCCATCCTCTGGCAGCAGGTTGCCCGTTGCAGCACCCAGCATCGCCCCCAGCATCGCTGCCGCCCCAAATGCAGCAAGAGGGACGCAGCTCGCACCGCAGCTCTCACGCAGCTGAAAGCTGCGGGTTTTTTTGAAGTTTTTTCCTGCTGCCAGCACGCTTTCTCTAGTCTTCCTTCGGCTACGAGCTGCTCTGCCTCTGCTCTTCACCAGGAGGTTTAAGGCTTTCCAGGTGTCCTACCACCACCTCCCCTGCACCAAGATGGTGTGCGACAGGAGGACGCAGGACAGAAGACCATCCCTCTGCCCATCCTTTCACACCAGATCCCTTCCAGGCGGGGATGCGAACGAAGGACAGTTTGGTTTAACTTCTGCAGTGTGGATTGGGGCATGGTAGTAAGAGAAGGGAGAGGAGAGCACCACCCTGAGCGCTGCCCGCAGAGCGGTGCCCTCTCTGCCATTGCGTTTCCTCATCACTTCTGGTCTCGAGGCTGCTCCTGCTGCGGTTCCTCTCGGAGCCTGCGCTAACCAGCGCAGAGCTGCCTCTGCCGGGGACGTGCTGGTTTTGAACACTGCTTGGGTTTCCCCCAGACTCAACAGCCCACGAGGGAAATCACCCAGCGCTGTGGACGCCAAGGACGAAGGCTCAGCCCTGCTGGGTCTCTTGCCAGACCCAGCTCAAGGTTTGGCTGAATCCTTTACCTGCTTTTGCTTCTGTTTTCTTAAGCGGAAAGCTCCCCCTGCATCCACAGCAGCATTTCTTGTGATGCTCAGGGCCTCCACAGAACAGCCGTAGAGGAACTATCCCACTGCACAGATGCTGGGGACACCAGAACAGTTTTTTGCTGGGGTTTCCTTTGGAGGTGGGGCAGAGGGGATGAAAAGCGGCAGCAATTCTGCTGCTTCTTTTCATTTAGAGGCTGGGGAGTTTTTCAGGCAGGCTCCAACGAACACTCTCTGGCATCCCTGCTTGCCTAGAGCCCCATTTCTCGCCCCCGACAGTCTGTTAACTGGCGTGTAACATCGAGCATATGCAGCCAGCAGCTACCCTGTAATTAAGACTGCAACCACCAGCTTTCTTGTGAACATTGCTTTCAAAGGCACCGTTAACCCGAGCACACAGAAGCACGTGCTAGGAAGCCTGGTGCTGCGGTTAGCTAAATACGCCAGTGAATTCTCACCCACGCTGGTCACAAAGGACAGCCTGACAGTGTCAGAGACGGGGGAGGCGACCAAGGAAACGGTAGAGGCAAAACAGCCACCTGCCTTCGCCGTGGCTCCCAGGAACTGGAGGTGGGACAGCAGCGGAACGTTCTCCTGGAGTGGAGTGATGGCTTGGAAATCCAGAGAGCCACCATCTCCTGCGGTCAGATGTTGGCTTTTTGGAGTAAATGGACTCCTTTTACCTTCTCCAGCTCTTTCACGCAGCAAAAGAACAAGGCATAAACATTTAGAGATCCATTTTCTCCACTCTCCATTAGATCTCTTCCATCCTTTCATTTTACTCCAACCAGATATTTTAGAATCCTTTTTTTTGGTTTTTTTTTTTTTGGTTTTTTTTTTAATACTTTTTGGAAACCAACCACCAAATTTTCAAACGTGACTTCAGAAACAAAATCATTACTGTCTGTGAGAGATAAGATTATCTGCTAGTACATGGGGAGATGGACAAAGCCAAACTCATGCTGCTCTGCCCATCCGCCAAGGCTGGCAGGGTCACTTCCATCCAGAAGACACGTAACTCCTTCGGCAATTCGAGCTGATAAACCCGACCCCACCACAAGTCATCTGCAAGAGTAGAGGTTAAATAGTCATTATTTTATGTTTAGAAGGGAGAGGAAATTGCAAAGCCACACTTGGCTGCCAGGGGAAAAAGACACAAGAAAACCTGAAGGAACTGGAGAAACGGTTCGTTCTCTGCAAGCAACTGACATTGCACCTAAAAACAATCCAGCTCTGTGATGGACACAGTTCACTTGCAGCGGAACAGCAGCAGTTGTCAGCTTTGTGAGCTTATCTTCCACCCTCCCTTTTCAATCACTCGGAGCTGAGAAACGAGCAGTGTATGAAGCAACACTGGTTCCAGAGGAAGTGGTAAATTTAGTCACTGGGGTTTTTTTAAGACACTTCTGCATTTTCAACAGAAATTACAAAGTCTTAAGACTTGTAAAGGAATGCTGTGATGCCAGATAATCCCCTCCAGAGCACAGCCTGTCTCGAGCCTCAACAGCAATACAGTCAAGAGTAACTAGACCACGTGAATAAAATAAGTTACCTGCAAACACGTCCATGAGCTACTGAGGCTCAGAACTGAACTTCAAAAGATACAGTCACCTGGAGACAAAGGATCTGCACAGAAGCCAGACCACGCTGATACTTCCGTTAAGCGAGCTTCTTTTCTCCACCAGTCATTATAGAACGCAAAATTTTCTAGGCCAAGCACTCAGCTCTAACATGGCTCACGGGCCTGTGTAGCTTCAGGGACTTAAAAAGTGATTTGCTTTTAATTTGTCCTCCTAAGATCTGGCTCAGCAGATGTTTGCCTTGTATCCACCTTGTATCCCAGGCACTGCGCTGTGAGAAGTCTTTGTACAAATCCTGAAAGATAACTACAAATAATTCTGGTCATTCATCTTCGGAAAACAATGACCCACTAAACGGACAATAAAAAAAGCCATTCAGGTTAATTTGCTATTATTCCTGGACTAAATGCCAGGCAGACAGAGCTAAGAGCCAGCAGGCCAAAACTGTTCATCCTCTAAAATCATCACCTCAAGAGAACAATTCCCCTGAAAGAAGCCCAGCTGACTCTTCACATCCAGATCATCAAAACTCCAGGTCTTCATCTGTCAACTTTATGAAACTTTCAGTTAGATGAACTCTTTCTGTTTTAAGGCCATAAAATATCACTGCAGGGTTTTCCCACCCTCTCTCGCAAAGTTAATTCCCTTTTTTAATCACTGCTAATAAGCATCAAAACAAAGAATCAGTTTTTCTTTTTTTTTATTATTATTATTATTTCTAGCAGACAATTTACATAAAATTCCCCTTTTAAGTTAGTGATTCATAACTTCCTGCAATAAACTACTTAAGGAGCAGCTTTGGTAAAGAATGGAATGAAACAACCAACCAAAAAAAAATAAAAAAAAAAGAACAATCACAGCTGATTTTGAAACCAACACAATTCACCAAATTTAGATTCAAAAGAAAATCTGCCAAGCTGTATTTTCTCAGTGTTTCCAAATATTCCACCTTCCTCCTCCCTTTTCGGGTTTGTGCAGATGTGGGAGCTGCGTTCTGTCAAGCAGTTTGTCCTGCTAGATCACGGAAATCCATCTTTACATGATTCGTAGACCTTGAATAGAGGACTCTAAGGTCTTGAAAGAGAGAAAACCTTAATCACAATTTGCAACTGTATCCTGTGTTAAGTAATTCAGAGTAAATGCTGAAGTTATGAAAAAGAGTAAAACCCCCCAATACTTGAGATTAGACTCATGTTCAAGAGCCAGGGACCACTACAATCATTCATTTCAAACTCATGCATACAGAGACCAATGAGTCCACCCTCTCCCCCTGAAACTGCACTAAGCAGCTTATACATCACCTCAATTTCTTATTTGGCTTCTGTCCCCACCAGAGCTTTCTGGCATTATAGAATACAGATAAACTATTCTTTTCCTAAGAGGCAGAGCGCAGCTCTCGGCAGCTTGGGGAGGCCAGTGGAGACCTCTGTTGGCCAGCCCTCAGCAAAACAAGCCCTTGCCTTAAATCCTTTTAGGGCTTTCAATGCAGTGCTGACTATATTTTCCTATCTGTTTGAGGTAACTTCCTACCACTTTGATAAGCTAACTGCGAGAGGGCAGGACCACGTTCTGCAGAAAGACACTGAGCAGAGTGCAAAGGGATGGAAGCAAGAAGAGGCAGCAGGCCTTGTCGTACCAATCACAGAATGGTTTGGGTTGGAAGGGACCTTGAAGATCATCCAGTGCCACCCCCCTGCCCTGGGCAGGGACACCTCCCCCCAGCCCAGGTTGCTCCAAGCCCCGTCCGACCTGGCCTTGAACACCTCCAGGGATGGGGCAGCCACAGCTTCTCTGTGTGCCAGGGGCAACCTGCGCCAGGGGCTCACCACCCCTGGAGTGAAAAATTTCTTCCTAACATCTGATCTGAATCTCCTCTCTTTCAGTTTAAAACCATTACCCCTCCTCCTATCACTCCACTCCCTGATAGAGTCCCTTCCCCACCTTGTGGCTGATGTAGAGGTGGGAAAAGAAAAGAATTAGTGGGATTCCTGCAGGGACACAAGCAATTCCATTAAAAAATTAAGTTTGGATTAGCATTATCTGCTAAGCAAAGTATCTCTGCATTTATGCTGAATCTTGCTGAATCTTCCTTCGGGAGTTCAGCAGATATTCCAGTCTGGATTTCCTACTGCTAATAAAACCTGCATGAGGGCTGAGCCCCAGAAGTTGACGCTAGAGATCAAAAAAACCCCAACACTGCGGCAAGTTCACATAAACATGATAGTAAAAGCATACCTTGAAATCCCAGATGGTCATTGCTCCATCAATGCCGGTGGTGCAGAATTTACGACAATCTCGTTTGTCTATCTCATAAATAGACACTTGGCTGGAAACAGAGAATGATAGCTGTAACACAGACACCCATTCCAGACAGCCAAAAAGCTGCGAAATTAAGGTTGAATTCAACTCCTACGGTCTCAAAGGGAGACAGGTATAGCAGAGTTTATGCGAGATTTTTGGTACAATGCTTTGGAAAAATAAGCAAAGAAAAAGGATGCTGAAAGCCCTTTTATCACTTGGCGACTGTTAGCCTACACATTTTCCTTGGATAAAGACAAATTGCTTCAGAAATGTTAGCATCCTCTGAGCTCACACAGTTTTTAAAATGCAAGGATATTTTAACTCAATTACCCTGAATCAATCCTTTTGATGAATAAATACACAAGGAAATAACATCTGAAATAGGAAGTTGGTATGTGAATTCCTGTTTCAGGTGAATTTTGCTGACTAGATTTTGCACAGTGCTACCAACCTCTTGTGAACCATCTACATATTTGATAAGATAAACTGTGTTCAATTACAGAACACATTAAACATGAGCAAACAGCAGAAGGACGCATGCCCTGTTAATCATTAACTTTACCAGCTTCCATGTAAGCCCGAAATAGACAGCTGTTAGGGAAAGACTAAAATGAAAATGGGATACCAGCTACACCCATCTGGTATGACAAATTTGAGCTCTCATAGGTTTGTGGTATATCCTGGGAAACTAAAGGAACAAGGAGACCGTTCCTTTCCCTCGTATTGGTGGCCAAGACACTCACGTTATACTGTTTTGGTGCAGTGTCTCCAGGGTAGTGTTACGATCTTCTGTAGTGGCTCTTTTATCCATGTTTCGGAAGCGTTCCATAGCGGAAATATTGCGCTGGATGCTCTGTTTTGGAATGTCTAGTTTGGAAACAAAGGTCAGCAAGCCACGGTCATCACAGTTAAAGAGCATTGGGCAGCAGTCATGGCCCTGCAACCAGAGAGCATGAAAGCATGTCAAGAAACACAACCAACATAATTACCATTTCTTTTTTCTGCTGCTGTTAATTGCAGAAATGCAAAGATAGACACTATGGCAGAGCTCGTTTATTACTAACTTCGTAATGTATGGTGTTTCGCCCTCTCTAAAACACTACAACACTCTACAAGGAGAAAATAATAGACACTTACAGCTGCCACCACACTGTTCTCAGAGACAAATGACACACTCAGGAGTGGGAGGAACTCTGTTTTCAGCTGCGAAACCCTGAACACAAGAACATTTGTTAGAGGACTTCATTGAAACCTCTCATCTTTGGCTCCAACAAAAAATAGAGACCGTGCCCACACAAGGATTATTGGAAAATAAGTCAGTGTAGCTCAATTGTCCTGAGGTGACACCAGAAAGTTGTAATTTGTAGTAAAAAGTTATAACCTAATGGAAGTGTCCTGGATGATCTCTAATAAATATGAAGTATTCCAGGTAAAGGCTGAAGTTACCTAGTACTGTGTGCAAACAGTGGCAAAAGTTTAAAAAGAAACCCCCCCCAAAAGGTCCAAACTGATGAAGCTATTAATTTCATTTGCATATAAAAAACACTTGAAGTTCTAGTGCCTGACATCATCTTTTCAGGAGGAAAAAGCCTATATGTTAAATTAAGTCAACTTTTGTGATTTTATAACAAATGAGAAAAATATTCTAGAACACTTTACACTTAAAGATATCCCCAGCCAGGTACTTCTACAGCTGCAGGCATCAACCATAATTCAAAATGAAGCACAGCAACGTCTGGATGATCCACCAGAGATCTCTGCTGTCAAAACATATGGGGAATCTCTTCCTTCTTGGTTAGAAAGCCATGAACGCTGAAAAGTTATTCAGATCAAGATGAGGAGCAGAAGGAGGAGTCGTTAATAAAATATTTTGTTGGATTGGAAGGTGCAAGTTGAAATCTTGCAGCAGCAGTGTCCTAAGGTCAGTGGTTGAAATTAACATTTCACGAAATGTTCCAGATCCTGCTTAGGGATAGTGTCTCAGTAACTATGGAGTGAGCATGTTTCTGGATTCTCTTGAAACCATTTACAAGGAAATATTGTTTCCCCAATCACTGGAGAGAAACGTGTTTTTTTTCCCAAATGCTTCCCCCCGCCCCCCCAGAAAAAAAAAAAGTTAATCAACTACACCATCACTGAAGAATTCTTATAAGAAATTTAAATTATATGATCTAAAATTCTAAGAATCTACCTTATTTATACAGGCCTCAAAGAGACTCCTGGAATCTACAGTAAAATTGTCAAAACTGGAAACAGCAGTCACAGCTCTCATTGTCGCAACCACAATATCCACATACTGCCTCCTTCTATGTCAAACACATAATAACTAACAGAAAAAGCATACTTACATCATATTTTTTGAGGCATCAGCAACTGACACAGTACTATCATGACTGACCCAGGCTAGGCGGTTACCGCTGGCAGAAAAACTGACACTATGCACCCATCCACCACTTCCAGCACCCCCAAATTCTGACATCAGTTGCCCAAAAGGCATTTTGGAGCCCCACGGTGTACTGGCTGGTTTTTCATCCACTTCCTTAATGTAAGCAGAAAACACCCTGCAAAGAAAAGATTTCAGCATGAACAAAGACAGAAGAAAAACCTCCTGGGAGCTGCATATACGTTTCATATTGGAAACAACCAGATGCATTCTAGTTCTACCGAAATAATATACTACGGTACCTTTAAACAAGCCACTAGCAGCTGGGAACCTTCAACATACAGAGAGAAAGCAACAGTACAAAGGGTGTAAGGCATACAGGCTTCTCATAAATGTCATGTCTTGTATCCTTCTCCCTTTTTCCAGAAGATGGCACAAAAGCATACATTGTCATTGCATTTTCTACTGTGCTAAGACTTCCCTTTCATCCTTTTGCGGTGCTAATAATTACTCCCAGAGTCAATTCTTCAGTTAAAGGAAAAACACAAATTGCACTGCATAATTAGAAGCCAGTACAAACACCTACAAAATTATCCACTTTTTAAGAACGTTCACCTTTTAGCAGGATTTCAAAGGGGGAAAAAAAAGGTGTCCAAACGCCAGCACGGGGGCTCTGAGCCACCTTATTCTAGCTCATTACTGAAAGAATGCCTTGAAAACCTGAGTTACTGCAATGTTTTTATAGTTTTTTTCCCAGCGCTACAATTTTCAAGATATGTTTAAATAGAAAGCCTCCCCCTTTCATCAAATTCCTTCTGCATGATTCAGACATGCCACAATATGGTGTTCTTGACTGTTACCATGGAAGTTACTGGGACGTCACAAACATAGGATTAGAACCCATTGAACAGGAGGAGCAAGGGAGCTACGCCATACTATTACCAGAAAAACATTTCACTGGAAAAACCGTGATCAAATATTCATGGTTGCAGTCAAACACAAAAAGGAATTATTTTATAGTGAGTTTAAGGAAACGTTGCTCCCCCCTCACCGTTTTTTAAATCTTTTAGATGGGTAGGGTATGCACTTCAAAAGGTACCTATATTCAGCTTATTCAAATAGAGCTGATCATTTGGAACAAGAAGGGTTTAACTGCAGCTATATTAGGTACAGATTTTCAGAGAATTAAGTATAAATTTATACTCGGCTCTATCAGTTTAAGTATAATCTAATGGTAATCCTCCAACAAACTTAATGTTATAGACATCTAAAAGGATGGTTCTCTTAATGTATGGAAATAGGACAAGACGTTTAAAGCAACAGCCTTTGACACAAGGCAGAAAAATCATTCCTAAGTAGTGAAAGACCTTGAAGATAACTGTTAGTTAAAAAAAAAAAAGCCTTTACCCTCACTGAAGTCTCCCTCTCTTTTAAAACCAAAATCATCTCAGCTTGAAAGCCCAAGCCTTCAAAGAACATTGGGAAATCACTTTCATTCCCACAGCAACATTGTTCCAACAAGAAGATAAAATTGACACCTATGCGATGCTGTTAGCTATATATATATATTTCTAAAGACAAGAGGAGCTCATCTAGGCCAGCCACCAAAAAAAACTCTGCTGAATACCTATCAACTTGGAGCCTCTTCTGCCCTCCAATCTTTTTCCAAAATGTCTCCCACTTAGCTGCTTATTAGTTGGCAGTGGCTCTGGCAGATCCATTTCATAGTTTTCTTCAGAACCACCTATCAGAACAGATGCATACTTCAGGCCCAGATATCTTTATTATCTTTAACATGTAACTGAACATTCCCTAGAACTGGAATTCTAGAGATCTATGTTAATCATTTAGCAAAGAGAATAGTCTTGTGTGGTTTTGGGGAAGAAATAGAAACATATACCCAGTACCAATCTCCACTACTTTTCCTTTCTTCCTGTTATTTTTCTATATGGAGATTTCTACAATAAAAGGAGCAAAATTACTAAATAATTCATCCTAAAGTAAAATGTTAAGCAACAGCAGAAAGTTTCCCAAATGTTTTAAACCAAGATCTGATTTTTTTCAAAATACACACCATTTTTTCACAGAAATAAGATGCAGAACACAGTGAGTTTTCTGATGGTAAACAAAAGACTAAGCAAGTCTTCCAGAGAATGCTCCTAGGAAATTGACCAAACCACATCTTGACTTTCTTCCAAAAAAAAAAAAAAAACCAAAACCCCAAAACAAAACACCAACCAAAAACCACCAACCCCCCAAAAAACCCCAAACCCTATACTGAACAGAAAATAATTGAAGTCTAACTTCTCAACCAAAACAGGAAAGAGGAGATAATCAGGGATGCACTGTACATAACAAGCACTGAACAAAGCCTTTAGCTGAAGTCCAACGTAACAGATATATGTATCTCAGCTGACCTAGTGTCAGAGTCCCGAGATGCTTTATGAACACACATGAAAAAATTTCCATGGACGAAAAGCAGCTGCTTCTGGAAGATGAATGAGTATGTTTCACAGCACATTTTTTGTGAAAGGAAATGAACATGTATAGTTTATCTAATTAAAACTGGAGATAAGGCAGGAAAGAGAGACAACTCTCCCCTTCTTCCTGGCTTCCATTTAACGTCTCTCCTTACATAAAAAGGTATCAAAGGATTGAATCTAGATGCATGAGTTTCATTCTGAAATAAGGAATGTAATATTCAGTCCCATCTCCCCCTCCCACTCCTCCTTAGTCATTTTTAGTACACACTTTGAAGCTTAAAAATTGCCCTATTACATAAAGAATTTAAGAAAAGGAGCTTTCATTATTATTCAAGGTACAAGTGATTAAGGAAAATATGAATTAAAGTCAACCACTCTGCAGACAGTTCCACATGCAGACTTCATTGCGGTGACCCCAATCGCTCAGCACAGAGCAACTGGCAGGACCTATCCTTCACGGTGTAATTTCACAATCATTTTGGAAGACTACCCCATCCATCTCACATGCCAACCTGTTTTTACCAGCCTTTTTTTTTTTTAAATGGTCTTCAAAAACGTGGTTTGTTGCACTGAGTTTCAGGTGGATCAATTCCCTGACCCTGCTCACCATAGGGCTGCAAGAACGTTAAGCCTAGCACCAGCAATGGGGAGAGAACAAGTGACTCAGGGAAGAAAAAGACGAGATACCGCCTTCAGAAGCGCCAAGTTACTTGGCATTTTTAAACTCTAACTAGCAGTGTTGGTGTTCTACAGGATAGCACCTGCTAGTCTAATTTCAGCCTAACAACTAGATTTTGGCACTCAGTGCACGCACAGTAGTACTACTTCTGTATACTGCTAGTAAAGAAACTCACCAGTTCATTAGATTCAGGCGTGTCCCTCAACAGAGACATGTTAGTAGTCCAAAGTCTGCATGCAGTAGCACCAAAGCCAAAGTTTCTCAAGCTGGATATTATATTTGCGTAACAACAACAGTATGAAACGGGCTGTCTTCTATTCTAATAGCAAATGCACGATCAACATGCCCATGCTACTGACTAACTTGAACCAGTAATCCAAATTGGTTTACAGGTGCTTTATTTTCTCTCACCTGCACTTGAAGTCACAGGATCCTGCAGCCAGCAAAACATTGTTGGGGTGCCAGTCCAGGCTAAGGACAGTGGAACGAATGGGCTTTTTAATATGTTTGCTCACCCACCTAAATTAAAAAAAAAAAAAAAAAGAAAAAAAAGAGAGAGAAAATTTATATGAAAATATTTCACTGGACTCCCCCAAGTCCATGAAGTACTCCTTAAAAAGATCACTCCCTTGCCATCAGTTTTGCAAAACACACATTATGCCCAAATCTTTCATATTCCCTTGTACAGTCTGTAAACTTTATACGGTTATCTTAATTAAAATTTTAAATACTATGAGCAAACTAATGTTAAATATATAGCTCTTCACCTGAGTCCTACTCCCTTTTAACTAATTTTTATAATGCATCAGATGGGAACTCGTTAATGTGAATTCTGCACAGTAATTGCCTGGTCCCTTACATTCTATGAAGAGCTCAGCTTTGACTGTGATACTGAGATAACAAGCACTATTTTCCTAGATCACTAAGTACCAATCCTCTCCAGCTCCTTCCAGTGAGTTTTACAGTCACCTCTCTTGCCTATCAACTTTTCTACTGTTTAATAATATAGTAACTATAAAATGCAATGGGCAAATGGGCGAATTGCCAATCATATGACCAGTGTATACATCTTAATTATTTGAAGTACAGTGAAAAGTGGTCCTGATGTTGAATGCATGACTATTAGCCTGAATACATCTCAGCAGATATAGTTTGTTTGAACTATTCACAAAATAGTAATGAAATCTGTCAGTCAGTTGATGGCCTTTGGGATGATGGTGCTTTTTCTTTGAATTTACTTCCATCAGGCACAAGCAGTTTTAAGGATCACATTAAGTTATTTGTCTTCAACATATGGGGTTTTGATTCTTCTGCGAGAAGTGATGCAGAGCAAATGTTAATAACTGAATATGTTGGAAAGTGTGAAAGTCCAAAACAATCTTTAAAATATATTTTGCGGATGGCATCATTGTTTACCATCTCCACGTGGAAGACGGCACACACAACAGCAGGCACAAGACACCTGTGATTTTATGCATGTTTATGCAACCCAAAGCAGTAGACACTCAACATACTGATTTCACCTACAGATGATACGGTAAATGTAGCCCCAACGCATACAGCTATAAATGTAGATCCATTAAAGATCAACAGCAGTAAGTTTAGGTGCCAAAGGAAAAACAATGTTAACGGTGGAAATATTTGTGATAGTCCTGTCTGAAATGTATGAACTGTGATAAAAATATATGACAGAATACAGAACAGGTAGATGACAAGCTCGAACATCTTCCAGTAGACCACCCTGGAGATAAGTGACAGACCTGAATTCTTTAATGACAAGAAATGGCCCAACATAATCTATACGGAAAAAAGACTCAAGTCAAGGTTTCTTCATTCAGTCTGGAAGGAGGTGGGAGGAGAAAACATTTCTCTGTTTTCAACCACACAGTTGCAATAAAGAAATTTTTACTCTGCAGAAATTCTTGCACTTTTAGAAAAGCAACATATGTTTATGTCAGCCGGAACACATCCACACCAACATGTATAACCCAAAAATGGGGTAAGACAAAGGCCTTTAGGTGCTACACCAGAGTAAAGGAGTAAAAGAGGGAACCTTTTCCCTGAGATGTAAAAAGTCCACGAAAGAAGTGATGAGGCCTATCCCGCCATATTTCCTGAAGATTTCAGAAATTAGTGAAACGGTAACCTAGTTACCACCTTTAAACTCCAGGCTTTAGCTTTCCTGTGCAGACCTTAAAGGTATAAATGGAAATTAAACTCAAACAGCTCACCAGTCATTTTCAGATTCAAAGTAGCACACAGATATAAGTCGAGCTCCACTTCCCACAGCAAATTTGTTCTCCAAGGGAGACCATTTCACAAAGGTAGCTGCACGATTAATTCTCAGGATCACAAGGGTTGGTTTCCACACGCCATCTTTCTGACTCCAGACGTAGGCATTACGGTCTGCACCGCAAGTTACAATGCGATCGCTTTTGGGAGCCCAGTCAATACCTGCAATTTAGAGTTCACATTAATAAACTTTTCTCTTATATTGTTTGTTTTGCAGTAAGTTGAAACAGAGACAATCCATTTTGGAATGATGGAAGCCTTCTACTACAGAGACAGTTACTACTGTTACTGTTAGTATTCCCCTTCTTCACTTCTTCTTCAGGCACCATTTTAAACTGTTAGGGATATCGGCTTGTCCCCCTAGCTTTCATCAAAATTGCAGATCGTAAATTTCCTCATTCTACAGAGAATTTGCCCACTAGGGAAGCCCGCTCTGCCGGCTGGCCAACAGGTGGAGCTCTGCAGACCAGCTAACGCTTGTCCGCTGGCACCCTTCAAACCACTGACTTCTGCAAGAGACCCGTTTCAACAGCAGAAACCCAGCAATTCTAAAACTATGCACAAACCTCTAACAGAGTTGTCTGCTTGCTGCCAGACCGCAGTCGTGATCTAAAAGTTTAGATAGCAAGGGGTTATTTTGGTTAGAAGTTATCAGTCTGCATGTGCTGATACAATCCTTACATTTTTTCCATGCCAATTTAAGCTGTGCCATGAGAAAGAAAAGTTTACCAAGCAAAAAATAACAAATTCAAAGAATAAAACGAAGCCTTTGATAAGCCTGCCATTGCTTCTTTCCCTTCTTATGCAATGAAGGATGTTCTCAACTGGAAAGTCTCACAGCAACATTATTTTTCGTCTTTTCTTCAGCATCTCTCTTTGAGATGCAAAGTGCAATCTTTAACCCTCCTGCCACAAAATTGTATTTCAATGGTTTTCCATAACTGTGTTCTGTATTAAAAATATTCCTTAAGCATACAAACTGAAAAAATGATAAAAGTTATGGAAAGAATTTGTACTAATTTTACCATATCAGTCATATACAGTGTACTCCACAACAGGCTTACACCTAAAAAGTTCAATTTTGAGGAGGTTGGTAGCCTGAAACCATAGTTACATGAGTCAATCTAGCACTGTCTTAGAGAGGCAGGATGGTCCCCCTTTCAATTTCTCTCTCCCACCACCTCTCTTGCACCAGCGTTCTTCTGACCCATGGCAACTTCAGCTTTTTAGCTTAGCAGAAAACAAAGCCGCCAAAAGGAGCACAACATGCTCTTCCTATAAGTGAACAGAAGCAGCTCACCACAAATATCTCAATCAAGACACAGAAAGCAAGACAAGGGACCTTGTCCCTTGTGATCAGAAGCTGGAGCGGCAGCAGCTGAATCACTCCTGTCAGAGAGGCAACAAGCGGTTTGATCAGCCTATCTACTGTGTGTAACCACAGTTTAAGTCTATTCTTTACGACAACCACAGCACTCAGTATTCCAAAGGTATACACTATGCAGGAAAGCAGAGCGCGCTGTTTTCCCCAGTCATGAATATTTGGCTTCCAACACTAACAGGTACAAGAAAAATGCAGAGAAATGTCTTTGGGGAACAGCATGTCATTTGTAAATTCAGCCCAAGTGACTCTTCACAAAAGGGCACAGACAGTTGTGCTCTTTGACGGCAGGAATCAGATAAATTGAACAAAGTTCCTGCAAAATGCTTTTGGGCAGTTACTTCTGCCCATTAGTGAGTTGAGAACAGAATAAAGGATATTGCTGTTTGGGGAAAGTGCTTGTATTAATTACTTTCATTTCCTCAGAGAATAAAGCCCTTATAAAATCACCACGAAAAAAAATAGTAATATAAATGACTACCGCAGGACAATCACATTTTAAAAATAACACCTTGTGACTCATCATGGCAGCTCTTCTTACATTTTCATTGCAGATCTACAGATACTCTGGGCCTGCAATAAAATGTGCTCACTGATGGTCTGTCACAAGTCCAGGACCGACCACTTCAAGTGTTTATACAATCCCTAAAAAAAGATATTTATTGCTGTCAGAAACCACAAACCAACACAACAGTTGTACACTTGATGAAGTTTTAATACTAGCACTTGAAAGGGAGCAGCACGTATCACTAGGAGACTCTGACACACTACCAGATTACTTGAGAAGACTGAAAAATTATTCCCGTTACATCTTGATGAATGAAAAATAAGCAATAGATAAGAAAGGCTCAGTTACTCTACCAAAATGTCTGAAAATGAAACAGGGCTTTTCCTGCTAACAGTCATTGCATGTAGTCCAGAAAAATGCTGCAAAACTCTCTGTAAGTGGGAATGCCAACCTATAAAAAGATCTATTTACTCAACACTTGCAGATTTCCTGTTCAGATTCTTGACTGGGGAAAACAGGGGGCGGACAAACTGAATGTGTGGCACAGCACAATCTTCTCTTACCTGTAATGTGTCCATTGTGCTCCTTTAGCTCATGAGCCTTTACCCACTGGTTCCCACTCTTCTTGTAGATGTGGACTTCGTGATTATTAGGGCTAATGGCAATCTCTTGAAGAAGAAATAAAACAATCCAATAGTACATAAGGCCTTTTAATACCAAATGCTTTACTTGGAAAGACTTTCCAATTTAAAAACTGTATTCTCACATTTCAGAGCATTACATGGGTTTTGTAAACAAAGGGCCAACATCCCTGGATAATCTCAAATAACATGGTCATGAGTATACAGAAAGACAATACATTTGGAACATAACAGTCCACAATATAGTGGAAAACTAGGCTATTAAAAGAAAAGGCTGCTTTGGGGTATGAAAATAGAGGGTCAAAAGGGTAAGGGGCAGGGCATATTCTCACAAGGTACAGACCAAGAAGCAAAGCTTTCTGGAACACTAGTAAGACTAGATTTGCTCATATGCCAGAGTTCCAGTAAGGGGTTTAGAAAAGTTCAGATTTATGATCCAAAAGCATGCTTCTTCTAAGTGGAACATTTAAGATGTAGCACTATGTGTTTGATCATAGCTTCCCTAAATGTGATCCAGAACATTACAAGATCACAAACTGACAGGAAAGAGAAAACAGCAATTGGAAAAAAAAAAAATTAAAGCTAACATATTACTTACGGGTACGGTCTCTGTTCCATGCATGGCAGGTGATTGGCTCTAGTAAAAACTGATGTAGAGACATTCCGAGTTAAAGATATTCCTATGTTGTAAAAATTGAAAAAGCTGAAAGGTGTAAAATTGAAAACAAAACACTTCAAAATTCGATAATTATTAAAACGAAATCAGCCTTCACCATTTACCAAGGTTGTTTCCATCCAGTATTACAATTTACTTACAGAAGATCACAACTTACTCAGCAAATATGTTAAAGCCGCTAAATAGTTGCCTTTGCCATACACCCTGACACCTTCAGTTGGCCAATGACTTTTAACTGTCCTGCTTACTACAGCTAATTGCAATTGACCTAAAAGCCAAGCACGCTTGCTTCTTGGCATAGCCACACAGGTGAGACAGCAGGTTGTTAGGATATCTAACAACCCACGTCCCCAGTGGGATTTGGCCTAAACCACGACACAAACCTAATAATTTTACTACAGAAATAGAATATTTGGGAAAAAAAAATTCTAGGGACATAGCTCAGTGAATTGATTCAAAATCCTGACATGTATCAAGGCTCACATGCAGCACTACAATAAGATCTTCTTCTTCATCTTTTTCAGGAGGCTAAATTGGTGTGTCCAGAACACTGATATGTAACTGTAATCTGCCAATGTATTATTTGATAAAGCCATTTATATGTATCCTAGGGAAAAATTATTAAGATTAGTCATCAACTAATTACTGATTTCTTCAAATTAATCCTCGCACTTAACTGTTTTATAGTTGGACCTCTGCCCCCATGAGATTCAAACACTAAAAGAACAAGCTGAATCATTCTAATTTGTAAGTATTTTGTTTTAAAAAAGCTAGACATCTAGTTTTTTCTTTAACTTATAATTGCTACAAGAGACAGCACTGAACATCTGCAACTGGAGGCCCACTGAACCACAATTACAAAGTTGTTTAAAGTATCATATTGTATTCTAAGCCCTGTATTAATCAAGGGCAGCATAAATGGATGGAAGATAACATCGTAAAAACTCAAGGTCACCTGTAATAATTAAAATGCACATAGGTCAATACCTATAACTTGGATTTGTCAATTCCTTCTGTATATTCCACTAATTTTCATAGCAATTTATCCTTGGCTGATGGATCAAAGTCTTTTCACCCCTACATATACATCTAAAAAAAAAATATCTCTGTGATGTCATTCCAAGACATCCACACCCATTATAGCCTGAAATTACAACATACCCAAGTATGGCCATGTTAGCAGAGGGTGGAGACTTCAGGTCGAGGTAGGAATTTGGAAGCAAACAGGAAATGAATGGCAGCCCAACAGAAACTCAGGAGTGAATGAAAGATGAGTACGTTCTTACGGAGCTTAGCAATTACTATCACACGAGTAGTTTAACAAGTATGCTGAATACGCTGAATCTTGGAGCAGAGATGATACAGTACTTTGCCAATACAAATAATTGGAGAGACTCTTTTCTACTTTTTTTTTTTTTTAAGAAACCAAGCACTGCTATTTTAAAGAAATCTGACTTTCAGTTACATTTCAAATATGTACTTCAAGTATAACTTTTAACTATATAAGCTTTAATACCAGTTCATAATTTTAACCAGCATGATTTCCACGGTTCTTCTAATAATCATATTCTACCAATCAAACGCAGCCATTAAATATATGCAGTCCTAAGCAAGATAATTAATTACTTTTTATTAATGTGAAAATGTTGACATAATCCAAGTTAGCTCTGACCTTGAACAGCCATGATTTGAGATTCCATGTATTAATATAAGCAAAACACAACTGCAAATTGCTTTTTCCACGATCTTGCTTTAGTACATGCCAACATTCAGTAGCAGTACATTTCCATATACAGGAAAAGTTGAAGAGCTGTTCTACCAACAAGGAATGCTCAGCCTTTTCTACTCTTTCCGAAATAAAATGTAAAAATATCCAATCTCCCCTCCCCAAGGAATGCAGCTATTTCAAAACACTTTCTAATACAACCCTAGTATTTACTCCACAGATTGGCACTACATATAAATGATAGGGTCCCATCCTAACTTCTAGTTCAGAGTTTTTTACTAACCCAGATGCTGTTCCCAAAGACAGCCTAGACAAGCAATATGATCCATTCCTTCCCACCAACTGAGTTTCCTGAGCACCGGAACTTGCAGCAAGCAACTCTTTTCCATTTTGGTTTGGTAACAAACTCATAAAAAACAAGTCATGATAATCTCAAAAATCACTACTATTTCTGTCATCTGATAGTTGCAGTGCTGTTTTCTCTGGGAAGATAAATCTTAATGAAGTCTTCCGGTTATATTTATTTTTTTACCAATACATAGACAAAATCAAACTCACATTCCATTACAGAAAATAATCCTTGATCTAATTCATATGTAGTAAAACCCCAAATGCGTTCCTGTCAGCCAACCTCAGAATATCAGACAGGGAAAATACTGTTATGATAACTTTGTTAGTCAAGTACTTAATGCAGCTATCCCTGATCTTTTTTCAAATGCAAAGTAACTGTCCTTGAATTTCAATAAAATTAAAAAAAAAGGGGGGGGAAAAAAGGAAATCTTGGACGTTTGTACAGCAGGAGTTCTTTCAGAATGTAGACTGAAAAGATCAAGGTTGGGAAGTACAGGGCTCAGCTGCTGTCATCTCTCAATGGGGTGAGAAATGTGGTGTGAAGCCATCCCTGGACAAGCAACTAGCAAGGATACAGGCTCAGAAGTGGAGATAGCATATGTGTGTGTGACAGAGAGAAAGAGAGAGAAAGGCATCTTTTTAATCCCTGCCTATTTTCAGAGCACCTGCATCACTTTCAAACATCTGGAAGAGAAGTGCCTATAATTAAGCACTGCCTCCTACTACTGTCATTCCCTTCCAAGTCACTCGGCGCAGCTTTCCCAAGAGGGTGACTCCTCACAGGCAAGCCTACTGACACAGGACACCATTAGCATTATAAAGCCGACCGGTTTGGGATGGATTGCGGGCTGCGGCCCTGCCCCGCGCTGATAACACAGGTGCACAGCGCTGCTGCGGAAGCCACGGAGGGGCAGGGGAGGACGGGCGGCAAGGCAGGGGCTGCCCCGCCGAGGCCCGCCCGGCTGCTTCCTCCCCGGCCCCATCCATCCCCCCCCGGGCGGCCCC
>VZSZ01002472.1:282830-326313 GCA_013398815.1 Ibidorhyncha struthersii
CAACAAAAAACAAACAAACAAACAAAACAAACAAAAAAAAACCCCAAAAAATACAAACAAGTAATTGCAGATGAAAATATTGGCCTTGAGAGGCATTGTAGGTAGGCTTTGTTCACCCCAGTATTTGAAAATGTAGCAATTTCCAGCACGGTGTCATATCCTGCCTGATGTTTAAAAGGAAGATGCAACAAATGTAATTTTTTCCCCAACTGTATTCCCTGTTTCCCTAGAACTACCATCTAGATCACAGTAATTTGTCAAAATCAGTTTTCATCAGTAATATTCTTGAATTATCAAGAACATTGCCTTAAGATTAAAGTCACTGATGATCTAAGTAACTGCAAATTTGGGATTTTTAAGCAGGGAAAGACAATGCATTCCAATGTCCTGCTTTTTTTGCTACTTCATATGGTGTCCCCCCTTTGCCAACTCCTGTTTTAACTTTAGGTGGAATCTGTGCAACGGTCATAACACAGAATGAGAAAGAAGGAAGACTGCTCTCACTGCATGCGGCTTGACCAGACTTATACTGTGCAGTCTTTTTGCATTCTGGTTTTCTAGGTAATGATGAGTTTGGTACTGACTGCTTTGCCCCCTGCCAGAAGATCTGTGGTGGAGCAGGTAGGAGCCTGTGTGCTCAGGCTCTAAATGACCACCTTCAGAGCAAAGTGTAAAGTGTGTGACATCTGGCAGCATCTGCGCTCTGTTAGCCTGCTTTTCAAAGGTTGTACGCCTAAATGTATTTGTTCCAGTTGTCCAAGCAGGGCTTGGTGGACAACAGCAGGGCGTTTGGATGACAGCAGTATTTTACTCTAGCTCCTGGATCACTAGAAAAGAAACAGCAGCAGTGATTATCACCGTTTTTTAGATTATGGCAGCAAAATTGTACATTGGCATTATTAACTTTGGCAGGTTCAAGGCATTCCCTAGGGGTCAGCCCTCCTAGTTCTAGAGTAGTTCTCGCACAACTGACAAAGTCTCATCTGGCAGACTGTACCCCACTGCGCTGCCACAGGAGCTGTTTCTGCCTCCCAGCTTGTCTGAATTTGTTCTTTCTGTGCTACTCTACCCTCCTGTTGCAGCACCCCACTATGTCTAGCATCTTAGCAACCCCGAACGCTATGTTCTGCTGTCTCACTGCAAACAAATTCAAGTTTTTCCCCATACAATAAGCTTTATTAAGAGTATGAATGAAGGCTATTGAGAGGAATTATTTGCAAGAGATGGCCCAGATCCCATCTCCTATCCTTTACTTGAAAAATCCCAAATCTGTGTTAGCACAGATCCTTCAAGTAGTGTTGGATGTCTTCTACCACTCCAGGTATACTTGAGAAGTATTATTTGCAATTTTTTGAGTCTGTCACACAGATAATTCTTCTATCTGCAGATCATTGTACACTTTTTCTGTCTTCTAGCCTTTTTCCCACATAGGCCACTTGATATCTCAAACCTGTTGTTTTAATTGGTACTATAGCAATTTTTCAATGGGCAGCTCTTGGCAAGGTACACAGTATTCTAGAAGGAAAGAGGAGATTGAAGTGGTGTTGCAGTAGTACATTATTTACCTTTCAAAACCTTGTTAAGAAAGAAGGTAGAAATGCCCGTCTAGGCACATGCCCATCAAACCTCTTCCTATGGAGAGAAATCATTTTTAGAAGGAATGATGTGCTACCCTTTGTTTTTACCCCAGAAGAAGAAGGCGTAGGAATTGGGTACTTGCTTTGTATAGTTTTGGTCCCTGTCTTCCCTGCTAGACTGCTGGTGTGTACAGAAATGTCCTGGAGTACCGTGCCAGGATGAGGAGGGCTTTTTCCTAAGAGAAGTCCTTGCTGTGCAATTTTGGTGTCCTTGACAAAAGATTTAGCCGTTAATGTGCGTCCCTTTTAGAAGGAGAAGGATGCTTCTCTTCTTCCTTTTCTCTTTTACCATTAGTGAAAACACATCTGTAGTAACCATTAGCCATTTCAGAGCTTACCTCTGTGCATAAGGAAACTTGTGGAATATCTCTGTTCGCTTTTGTAGGGAACTGCGTGAGTCAGCTGGTGTTGAGAACACACCTATGTTTTCCTCATCTCCATCCCACACCCTTTTCTGCTCTAGTAAATTCATGGCAGGTGGGTTCAAACATGCGAGCTCTAGCTTTGGTGCTTGTTCCTGAGCCGCTGACACAGAGGAAGAGGGTTTAAGCACTTGGATAATCTCTCCAAAAGTGAGCCCTTTGCTTGCTGAGACACAGTGCCTTGTGTGTGGTTTGTTTAGAGCTGATTCAGCCATCCCATCTCCCTCTCCTCAGCATCATCCAGTTCATGTATGGTCTTCCTGTACGTGGCCAGGCTTTGGCTAACGTCCTGTTCCTGTACCAGAAAGGATTTGATTGAACAAGAGAAATCTTTGCACTGGAAAAAGCTGACCTGGAACAGGTCTGATGTGTTTCTTTAGCATAATGATGTCAAGGTGAAAAGTACAGTCATGACTGTAAAGAATGGTAGTTAATAGGTGGGTTTTTAATTGTGTGTTCATATCTGTGCACATATTAGAGACTGTATTTGAGGACAGGAAGTGGCTGCAAAGACAGGAGAGGAGAGTAATCCTTTGTAAAGAATGATGCGTGTTTTGGGGTAACTGTCTGAATAGGTGTGTGCAAGTCTACAATGGGCCACACGTCTAGGGATGCTGTCAGTATAAATTGAATGTGTGCTTCCTGCAGGATGTGGAGAGACACAATGCCCCTGGTGCACTAAGTGTGATTGTGTGATGAAGCAGTGAGCCGGGGCAGGGAGTATATACAGCCTCCTCAGTTTGCCTTTTGTAAGTTTTCAGTCTGTTCTGCATCTTCTTCAGCTGTTCCTGCATGCAGTAGTTGATTTTGTGGCCATCTTTTGTGGAAGACCAGCTCCTTTAGAGGCCTCCTCTTCTTGTGCAGAATTTTCAGTCTCCACATGGTGTTTCTGTTTGGAGTCTAGCTCTATTTCCAGTTCCTTAATCTGAAAAGGAGCAGAAGAATAAATGATTATGGAAGGGATTTGAAGTGTTGATATGCAGTTATGAGGATCAGAAAAAGAAATAAGAAGACGGTATTCACCGCAGGAATTTGAAGCTACTTGTGCTCTAGAGTTTTGTAGCAGTTGGAAAATAAATAGCAAGTCATGCCGTTGTTGACAGTATACCTTGCAAATTCTCCTTCGTGGGTGTAGATCAGCTGCTGATACCAGTGACTTGTTACTGCTGTACTCAAGCACCATAAAGATTCTGATCGATGAGTTCTGTGCGGGGTGCAAAGTGCTGAAGTTCTGTTGCGCTCCAGTGGGCTGAGAGTGTCCTACATGCATCTTTTCTGCCTAGTCTGGATTTCTTTAAATTAGTGCATTCCCTCTGGGACATGTTGGCTGTTAAATTAAAATGTTTCTTTTCAGATATTTGTGCTGAACGTGGAAGTTCAGGTGCAGGAAGGAGTTTCATAGCTGCTCTGTTGAAATGATCTTTCTAATATATTTGTACATGTTTTTCTTACCCCGGAGTTTCATGATGATGCTTTTTTTTTTTTTCTCCTTTCAGGGCTAACTGCTCAGGCTATTCCATCTTGACTTACAGGTCTTTTGTTGAAATTTAATAGTGCTTCTTAATCTTTTCCAGGTGCACATAATGATCCTGCTCCTGACAGATCTTTTGCCACACAGGAAGTCCCTGAAGAAGGTATGAAACAGATTGACAGCACAGCTATTTATACAGATCCTTGAAAGCTAGGATATGTAGATCTGATATCTGCATGTTACCTTCTGAGAAATTTTGCCATATCTTTGATTTTTCTATATATCAGAGGCTGCCTTTCTAAAGACTGGATCCACAGTTCCCTGAAATCAATGGAAGTAATGCCAGCTGACTTTGAAAACTGTAGATGGGACCATAAACCAGGTGGTGGTATGCTTGCTTGGTACCACTGGACTAGTCAAGGGTATTATCCCCACCTATTATTATGTCAATAGCTTTAGTTCTAATGACACTTCAGGATTTTATTACTGCCCTTCAGTGGAAAGAGTGTGGCTGTGAGTGTGCTGTAGATGGAAGGTGAAGATATTGTTTGAACATGCAGTAGCTGAAAGCACAAAGATGGCAGAAGGCTCAGCCTCACTCTGGGTGGAAATGCTGTGCATTAAATCCACAGCTAGCTATGATATTTCTGAAGTGCCAGTTGTCAGCACAGTGCCAAAGGAGCAATCTGCTCAGTGCTGGCAACTCTTCTTCCCTCTGTGCCAATTACGAATGCCATTGACTAGCTGGAGAGGGAAGCCAGCCTACTCTTTGTTGGAGGCCTGATAGGTGTGATGAGTGGAGTTGTGTAATAAGTGAAAGAAAGGACAAATCGAGAGGAAATGGAGGAATTCCTCTAGGGTGCCATCTGTGATGTAGATTACCAGGGAGGAAGTGGATTTCTTCTTTTGTGGATTTAATTTTGCCAGGCTGCAATCAGTAAGCTAACATGCATTCTGCTTTTCAGGATCATAAAATACAATGCAAGAGCTAACATATATTATTAACACTGCTTTCAAATCAGCACTGGAGCGAAATAATGGAATATATACCTTAAGGTTTCCCGCTACCAGTGTAAAGGGCAGAAAGGTGAGGAGGTGACTTACATCAGCCGCAGCTTTCTTTGCTCTCTCATCAGCTGCTCAGTACTCACTGATGATTTCCTCATGCTCATTAGGAGTGTGTTGAAGGTCAGGCTCCAGCTTTCATTTAATAATAAGCAGACTGATTCTAGAGGGCAGAAAGAAGTCTCAGAGACCCAGAATGTCTGATCTGCTCAGCTCTTCCATTTGGCTCTCAGAGAGGTGATTTGTGCATCACAGTTTTCTGTAGAGTTTGTTTTTTCTCCTTACAATTGTGCACTGTTAAGCCAAGTGGGATTCATCCCCACTGCATGTGCATTATACAACATTAGGACCTGTGTATTTACTTGCACACTAAATGAGAGTTAAAATGATGATACACCTCTGAGGCAGAAATAGACCCTGTTTTTTACGAAGGCCTTGAGTCTGTTTTTCTGAATTTCTGTGTGTATGGATTTGAGTTTATATACCAATATTATTTATTTCAAGGTTATGCTGCAGTAGCAGCAGCTGGCTTTAGACCCAGCTGAAACTGTATTTGATTGCATTCTCAACCAACATAGTCTGTGCTCCGCAGTTTACAATATGTATGTGTCTTTTTATCTCATGGAAAATATGAGCCCCACAGCTCATTTAGTGCTTACTGTTTACTGATATGAATTATTGGAGGACTGTTGTTCTTGCTGCTGTAAAAATAATAAATTTAAAAAAAAAAACATTCTAAGGAAGGAGAACTACAAAGGCTTTAATAGAAAAACTGCATTCTAGCAACACAAGCTGTTCTTCAGCAAACCAACATCATGTAAATGTGCCATTGTGTTCCAGAATGCTGCACAAGTTCTGTGCTATGTAGGTTTTGTATAACGAATAAGTTTAAAACCTCAAATTTGGTATGTAGATAGCAGTTCACCTGCTAAAAGCATATCCTTTTATTATCAGTCAGTTGGAAGTGAATGTATTGGTTGCATTTTTTAACCTATTTGAATAAAAGCAACATTTACAACTCAGTTATTGTAACTGACATCCCTTAATTGCAGCTGAGAAACACTTCTTGTATTATCAGTCCTTTCCAGAAGTTATACTTTTCTCCTTGGAAATGTTAGCATGTGTGGTCTTCGTGGAAAGGAACTGCAGACTCTAATGGTGAATGCTAAAGTAGCTTCTTAAATCTATGCACAAAATGAAATGGCAGGTATATTATTTCACACTGCGACATGTAACGCAAGGATGATTAAAATTTCACTAAAATGGATCTCACTGTGGGCTACAGTCTATGGAAGAAATCCGAGCACCATGGAAACAACTAGTAAAACTATAGTTTCAATGGAGGCAGAATTCTACACTGTCCCTTTTAAGGTGTGTTTTTCAAAAGTGCTCAGCACTGGCTTAACTCTACCACCAAATTTGCTAAAAGTCTTTTCATAGACCTTGCTAGGAGCAAAGCTGGGCCAAGATGGTGCTTTTTTAAAAACCCTGCTATCAGTGTAATGTCTCTAAAGACTGAGGTCTTCATGTTCGATAGAGTTATCAGACCTGTCTTATAACTCTGTTATCCATTATTGGCCTAATCCTGCACTTCTTACCCAGAGTTAAGATTTAATGTTAAACCACTTGCACATAAACTCTCTGACAAGATGGGTGTTGCATAAATAGTTCTACTTTCTCTGTACACAGACATTGAGTTCATTATGTCTTCTCTGTGACCTCTGCCTGCTCCACAAGTTTGTGAGAGTGCTCACTGCCCTCCAGGTCAGTCTGTACTTCTTCTAGCTCTGTCTGTAGCCAGCTGAGGCAGCATGTACTGCTCCTGCAGCTCCTCCTCATGTTGGCAAGCATCCTCATCTGTTTAGATCCGAAAATGAAAGATTAATATAAATAATGAAGGGAGAGGAAGCTGAAAGATGTAGGAGGTCTCTCTGCAAAGCTGTTCTTTAAGGTGATGCCAGATTTTAAAATAATTTAAGAACACACACCCATATCACCCCCCCCCCCCAAAAAAAAACAACAAACCAACAACCAACTATCACTGGATCCCAGTATCATGTATGTCTGTTTTAGGCCTTTGTAGCCACACTGACTTCAAGAGAATTACTTCTGACTGAGACTGAAGTAACTGAGGACAAGTTAGGTTTGAGTATGGATGTATATATATACACACATGTGTATAGAGAGAAAGAATCTTTGTTGTTACTGTTTTAAGTTACTAAAATGGGATTTTTGGCAGCAGTTGTATCACTTCATTCCAACAAAGAGACTAGCCTTTTGCTAATTTACTTAGTTGTATTTTGGAAATGAAGAGGCAAAGGAAGCTCCTTAATTTTACATCTCTGTTAGTTTCTAGTCCATTTCTTGGCTATCCTGTTGGAACAGCATTTACAACTAATCTTAAAAGCAGAACTGCTTTGGTTTGTTGGAACTACTGCAGGTTGAATTCATGAGAGTGGGAGAACCAGGGCTTTTGAATATAAATTCTCAATTTGTTCAAGAAGTCTGTCTAAACAAGAGAACATAATCTACTGCTTTGTTGCTTAAGCTATAAAATAGAACTGCTTTTCCACTCAGGGACCTGCTTCTACCCTCTCCAGTTTATCTTGGCATGCTGGTGCAGTTTATTCAGTGTCCTGACAAGTTCACTGTCATTCCTGTTGGCGTGATCCATTTGCATTTCCATTCTGGTCAGGTGAGCATCCACCGTCTTGAATCTAAGAGCTTCAGCACTCCGCTTTAGTCCCCAGACTCTCCTGCAGAGACTCAGTTGCATGCTGGTGATTATTTCTGTGGAGTCCGGTGAAACATATGGTACAGCATTCTGTTAAGTTGAGTCTGATCCAGCCTTTGTATCAAATTATTGCCCACCAAGTAATAAAAATACAGTAACTTTTCAAACCTGTTTAAAACCAAGAAACCAGTATTTTGCACCAAGCCATTCATGAATACCTTCTTTTAAAACGTAGATCAGGGAGAGGCTTTCAAGAGGTCATCTTAAAAAATCTACTGCCTAAAATCTGGATCACCCCCTGCTAAACCAGTCCCACTAGACAACCAGACTGCACTTAACTTCCAATAATGGAGATTCTGCAACCTCCAGACAATCTGGTCTAAAGAGTAATTCCCCTTAAAGATTATAAAACTTTCCCCGTGTCTAACTTAAAACCTCTATGCTGCAGCCTTTGACTGAGACTTCGCTATACCTGCTTGTTTCAAATTCTTCCTTCTCATGTTCTCCTGTCAACGTCAGCTTTAATGTAAGCCAACTTGAGCTGAATGGAAATCAGTTTATGTTCTTCAGCCTGCAAGGAAGGGTGCAACAGATGGACGAATAAATGCCCTTTGTGGAGTTAAACATAGAAAATCCATCTGATTTTGATTTTGTGTGTAAGGAGCTACTGGTGGGCAGCAGCCACCCAGCTGGCATGCAGCTCTCACATCTGTAGAATTGGTACCTCCAGGGAAGACTCTGCTTCCTCCAGTGCCACCTGCAGTTCGTCCTTCTCAATCTCCAGTCTCTGTCTTTTGCAGCTCATGAATGCCCTTCCCTCCCTCCCCCAGCTGATTGATTAGATCCTTAATTTCCTCTAGGGAAGAAAGCAGATATTACATACGATAGGTTTATTTCAGGACTATGAACTTTACCAAGTGCACCAGGAAGATTCTTTGAATGGAAATGGCATGAAATTATTCCAGTCACTTTATATCAGCTGCCCTTTTCTTTCGTTGCTAAATATTATCCTGGATTTCTGAATGAGCCCTGCTCGCTGCATGTGTTACGGAGGTGGAAGAATGAAGCCTATTAAATCAAGAGAAATTTTTTACAGTTTTTATCCAGCCTTCGCCTCTCCCCCTTTCAGATGGTTGCTCTTACAAAATGAAAACAGGACGCCACATCATTTCTGTACAGCCGAGTGGGGCTCTCTGCCAGCTGATGTAGGCCAGAGCAAAGGGTTGGGGGAGATAGCCCAGAAAACACTGGGTCTGTGCCAGGGAGTCCATCACTGTTTTCTGTTGGCTGCAAGGGCAGCAGATTGTAGCATCTTCTAAATATTTACAGTGTCCTCTTCCAGCCTCCTGTAGAGGATCAATTTTTGCAATTTACAGAAGTGATTTTTTTTTTTTTAAAGAGGAAAAAAAAAAAAGCACTAAGGCAGCTGGTCTCCCTGTACAGCCAGTGGGGGAGAAGTGATGCCAAGAGAGAGACTCTGAGCAGGAGTTTAACTGACTTGTTCTGAACTGATTCCTGGAGATGCCTGATCCTCCCCACTGAGGTTAAAGGGAACATCATCTTCCCAGGGTGAAGCTGGCCATTGTTAAGAGTCCCCTAAGTGCATTGCTCAGAATTAGAGAGAATGCTGGTAGCCAGGACTGGGACTACAGCCTCTGTCTAATTTAAGCCTAATGCTGTAACTAGTCCGTTATTCCCTTATGTGGTGCTCCAGTGATGATACCAGGCCCAGCCTGGAGTGATGACCTCCTAGTATAACAGTGAGTACAACCAAGTTGCTGTTGTGACCATGATTTGAGGGTTCAGAAAGGACCTCGATCCTGAATGTTATCCCCAGAGTCAATGACCTGGAAGCAGTACACTGGTGCTAGTTACAGTCTTGGGCGATCCAGTAGGGGTGGCGTGTGTGTGAATGTAGACTCTGTCGTCCCAAGAGCAGAATCTAGCCTGTGACTTTATGTGCATCAAATGTGTGTTTCCAGAGAGTGAAAGCATTGCTGGAAATAAGAAAAGTGGAATTGGTGCTGGAAGACACTACAAGAGATCATTCAGTAGGAATCAAGGGGCTTATGATTTACATTTTTTTAACATCAAACCAGTACTTCCCCTGAAGAGCCTTGTTCTCCTTCTTCATAGATTCCAGGTGCTTCAAGGATTCTTCATAGTCAGTCTTAAGCTCAAACTTTTCAGTTGTGTATGTTCCTTCTGAGAACTATCCACTTCTACCTGCAGTTCTTTGCGGTTTTTGTTGCCATTCTGCCAGCAGTTTACCAATGGCTCTCTGCTTCTTCTCCAGGGCAGCATAAGCAGCATTGGCCTGGAAAGATAAAGCCAAGCATTCACTGGACACAAGTTTTCTTTACACTTCACTTCGCTGTGTGCCCTGCCAGCTAGTCACAGTTAAATTGGCAGCCACTCTAATGACTGGCAGAGTTTCTCTTGGTCACTCTGAATGGATGATTAAAATGTTTACGAGGCTTTCTTTCCTCACCATTAGGAATTTAACAAGATCACCCAGTTTCCATCAGTGTGCTAGTCCTCCCTGCTTCTGCAGTTATAATGATGCTGCTGTGGAGCAAATGTTTTCCACTTCAGATATTCCTTGTGCAGATGTGCTGTTAGTAATTGCCTAGGTTGATTAGTATGACTGTTTCTATTTCAAAGACGACTCGGTTACAAACAAGATGTTATTCAAGACTACTTTAGATTGTGTTTAACTGCTTGTCATGAAGGGAAAGAATAAAGGTACGTTTTTCTTTCCTAGGAGCTTTTAATCACAAATATTCTACATACCCTTATGATCCGCACATGTGTTCGGATACCATGGTGACAAGCACACCACAGGAACCATAGAATAAAGAACTGCTTCATTAAGAAAGTGATGGTGAAACAGATTTTCAGCCCAGTAATGTAATGATATATGTGGGATTTTCAGCTCTTGAGACCCTGTTCTAAAGCCGACTGCAGTCATTGGCAGATACCCAAGGACTTCAGTGGATTTGGAGCAGCCTTTGTGCCTATTTTAAGTAACATTTTTATTCAAATGTCCCACAGTTGCACTACTATTCATGCTCTTACACTAACACTAGCAAGAATAGAAATACTAATTTAATGAAGGAGCATTTGTTGCTAGTGTTTAAACTACATGTTGTTTAGATCTGCTTTGAATATGGTGGCTAATAGCCAGTGGCCAACCCACTGGTACTGCAACACTGAAAAGTTCAAAGCAGGATATCATTATCCTTAAAAAGAAGATGAATACCTTGGCTTGCAGTAAAGGAGGGCTTTTGCTTTAGCTGTACTCCTGTTTCTGGAAGTCAGCTAATGAGCTTACCAGAAGCATGCTGTGCGCTCCTAGGAATTAGCTGCGGCTCTCATCTGGGTTTTCTCTTGATGTGATAAATCTTAGCCTTGCTTCTCATGGTCATACAGATTACTTGACATTTAATAGAGAGATCTTAAAGTATTAAGAAATAAGGGACCAGGCCAAAACTGACCTGAGTTAACAGAAAGACTCCTAGGACATCCAGTACCAGGTCTTAGATCTTGCTGGTCAGGCTTGTGCTAGATGCAGTCCTGAATTGCTGGATTTCTTGCCTTCTCAAGCTCAACAGTGAAGTCCTCCACTACTTTCTGAAGCCTCTGCCTAGTTTTCTCCATGTTGGCAGCCCAGGCTCGGACTGATTCAGCTGTGTCCTCTGCTTCTTGGAGCCTCACAACCAACTTTATCCTGAGGGAAAGAGGGCAGAAATATCCTGGTGAGTAAGTAGTTCATGGAGTGAGGAGTGGTAGGAGTCAGGAGACCACATCTTGAGCACCATCACTGTTTTCACCAGTGAAAAGGTGAAATCCTGGCAGCAGTCTCAGAAACGGGGCTGTAAAACCATTACTAGGATGTAGCTGGTTCTTCCCCTCCACTGGTGGGATGTGGCATATTGGGCAACAGCTCAGCTTTTTATTGCTGGATTGTAACCTGGTGATAGGCACTTCCACCTTCCATTAAGGTATCTCAAGGACTGGGATATCCTCTAAGAGCAAAGTAGCCTCTCTCCCTTGTGAATATCCCTGGGACTCAGTACAAAGTTGTGCAGAGATGGAGTAGTTTATTCCGTTTGTCTCAGCTTGTTCAGGCACACAGTGAAACGCTCCAGATGCCTTAACTTTTGTTGCTATTATGTGAAAGCATCTTTATGTTAGCTCTGTTAGAGAGACTGCTACAAAGATCGCCTGCACTTCTAGCCTGTAATACCAGATCTCAAGAACCAGATTCTAAGGGGTTTAACCTAATTTGATGTGTGCCTTATTCTTAGGAAATGCTAGTGGCTCGTCAGTCCGCTGGAAGAGTAAACTCCTTGTTGGAATAAAGAAAGGCCATCCAAATTCAAGCCTTTATCAGAAAGGATCAGTGTTGGTTTTCTGTTGTCAGTGTACAAGTGTTAGGTCTCAATAGTCCCTGTTTATTATTTCAGGTATTATTTTCTTTCTCTTGGCTGGAGCTCTTTCTTTCTCTCTGTCTTACCAAATTGACTCCTAACAGATCACATCTATAAGCTGTGACTCAGCAGTCAGACTAAATAATGAGACTGCCATAAATCCCATCCCAGACTCCCTGAAAGCTGAGTGCTCATTTGGTTTCTTCAAGCTCTTCAGTTCTTTCAGTGGCACCAGTCTTGTATTTAGTCCTCCAGATTGTGACTTCAGTATTGAGTTTAGAGACCAGGCACTGCAATTCAGCTTTGCCCTCTTCCTCTTCCTCCAACTGCTCTTTCATTGAGGCCAAATCATGCTTGGTGTTGGCCAGGCTCACTACAGCAGCTGTGCAGGACTAGAGATAGCACAGCCATTACTATGCATCTATCCTGTTGGAAGTATGACTGCACTGACCTCACTCCCCAGAGCTGGAGTGCTCCAGTTGAACAACTCAGTTCTGGACCAGCTAAAAACATCTCAGGCTTCAAAATATCTTCCTGGTCAGGAGCCGAGTTTCTGTTCTCTGTACCTGTTTTTTGCTGTACTGCAGTGAATTGAATGGAGTTCATACAACTGAAAACAGAACTTGGCTTGTCATCGTCACTGTTTTCTCTCAAACAATGTTTCAAAAGAATTATGACAGTAAACCCATTTGGTGATTGTTCTGAACACAGAGACAATTCTCGCCAGACTTTCGATATACAGGTGCAGAACTACTCTTTGGAGATAAGCAGAAATTTCCAGGACAGATGTGTCAGACAGAGACCTGAAATAGTGGTATATTTTGAGCCAAACTTGTGTGATCTATGCAAATAAACTGCTGTACAATCCACTAGATGGACAGTGGACTGAGAATCAAGAGGTGTGTGTTCCGCTTTTTGCTGCTGACTCACGGGAGATTCTGTATCTTATTTTCATATCTATACAAGGCTTGTGCCCCCCTCGTCCCCCCTTCCAAGATCAGCTGGTAACAAGCCCATAGATTAATTTGGATGAGAAAGTTTTCCTTTGTGAGAGCTAACACAGAAGATCTGTTACGCTGAAGTGGACAGCATGCAAAAGAGCAGTCGCTGCATGTCCCATGACAGCAACAACAGCCTCTGTAGGCAGTTGGTGGTCCCCAGTACATTTGACTCTTCATCCAGCTGCCTCTTGAAGTCATCTGCTTGCAAGGTGAGAGAAATCTTTATGTGGACAATCTGGTTAAGCTTGCTCTGAGCTTCCTTGTGCTCCCGCCTCAGCTGGCTGGTTTTGGCTGTGGGAAAAGTGCATAAAGAAGCAGGAGAGGAACTAATTCAATCTGACTGGAGAGAAAGAGAAGTGAAGGCTAGAAGGATGGAGCAGATTTGCTAGAGGAGACAGGGCAGGGCTGCCAGAGTTAGACGAAATGTAGGGGAAGAGGAGGATCACAGGGAGGTAACATTGCACAAAGCTGTCAAGGAATTTACTTTGGAGCCTGATGGCATTAATTTCAGCTTGGCTCTGCTCCACCTCAGCCAGCTGGGCTTTGGCTTCAGACAGGTTATCTTCCAGCTTGTGAACATGAGCATCTGAGTTCAGCTATAAGAGAGAAGTCAGTCATGATGCTGAGTAAGGCCTGAAGGGCCAAAATATCCTCCCTGTCTTGCAAACTCCAGTTTATTCCAGTTGGTTGTAATTACAATGGCATGACTGCAATAGCCAGGGGGAGTGGACAGTGTGCTGATCTTTAGTGAGGGGGATGCCCACTCCATCAGCTGGGGCGGGCAGTGTTCAGCACCACCTGCAAACAGCTGCTTTCTGGTATCAGTTAGCTCCCACTGCGGAGGGCTGAATTCTGCCTTGCACTGATGGCTGCACCCGTGGCTGCATTGGTGGTTTGTTGAAGAATTCCCTGCTGGCCTCTCACCTTGGATTTCTGCAGAGATTCCATGCCTGCACTCCGCTTTCGTGACCTGTTCGTCTGTCGCCAGCTTCGCTTTCATGCTGGGGATTCTCCACAAGCTCTGCCATCTCAGCCGTGGCAGCTGTGTGCTCCCTGTGCAGGCTGGAGCTTGTGGCCTGGATCTGCAGGGCTGTCTCCTCCAGCTCAAGGATCGGCTTCAGCAGCCCAGCTTCCCGCTTGCAATTGTGTTAGATCTGAGAAGGGGCCAAGTACGTGTTGTCAGCTGGGATCTGGCAGCCCTTGAGTCTCGGTAAGGTCCTCAGGGATGCTTTATAAGAAAGGCTTCTGGAAGTCTTTTATTTAGCTTTAATAGTCTCTTTATTTGGGACAAATCCCATCTTTGGTATTAATCCATTAGAAGATCAGTGGCTGTATCTTCCAGAAAGATTAGCCATCTCTAGGCTTCCTTGCTAAAGCTCAAGAGTAATTCTTTGGACAGCAGGCCATGTATTTTCCTTGCAGAACAATAAAAAATAAATGTAACAGTCCTGCCTCCTCTTTTTACTGTATGCTTCTGAATTAGCAGCTTTCTAATGAATCTCTGATCACCTTCCACTCCAACTCTATAGAAATAACAAAGCTCAGAGTGAATTTCATGGAGCCTTGGTGCTTTACCCCTTCCAAGGTCTGTCTGCAGCGTAAGGGGAAGGTTGGGTAAAGTCTGCAGGATCTCACCTGCTTACGAGCTCAGAGAAGCTGCTGAAGAATCTTCTCCTTTGGAGCATCCTAGTGATGTTTCTCATTCTCTGAGGAGAGACAAGATGCTCAGATGCTGGGAAGGTGTCTGACCTAAGTCGTTGTTGAAACGCCAGCTTCTTCCAGGCAGTCTTCCTTGTTTCTCCACCTAGTGGGAAAGAGGGGAAGAAGTTCTTATTCTATGCCAAAGAGCCTATGTTGCTTTTTGTGTCACTGGACAAGCTCCTTTACCTCTGTTTTCCCACCTGGGCAAGGTGTCTAACAACACTGACCTATCTCCTGATGTGGTTGAGAATTAATTAGCTAGCATTTCTAAAGTGAATTGAAATGGAAATGTTACTTATTATTGATGCTATCAATTTGTATTAGTCTTCAGAATGTGTTCAGAGCATTCTATTAATTCAGTCCCAAAAAGGTTATATTTTATCTTCAGGCTTTTCCATTGTTAATGAATCTGATTATATATTTAACAACCACATCCTGGCAATTTACGTAAGATTTATTAGAGTAGATCCATCCCTCACTACAGACATGTACAAAGCGGATGGGATGATTTGATAGCTGAAGCACAGGACAGAGAAATGCTTGTTTTCCCTGACCTGCTACTCTTGCTCTGTGGAAGACTACACCGTCAGTAACTGGCTTCTTTAGAGGTTTCTATGAAAGGAGTAGTGCATGCCATTTATAACGGTGAGTTTGCTTAGGCTAAAACTAGAGCTCAGGATTGTTGTCTATCTTATTACTCTTTCATGAGGATTTTTTTTTTTTAATTGGTGGTTTAGTGTCTTTAGGTCTTTTCAGAGGCGTAGTCACTCCCCTGGGGAGTTTTTTCCTCCTTAGATACTGTTACCTGTGTTCTTACAGCATGCTCAGCTTCCAGGTCTTCTTCCAACTCTTCAATATGGAGGCCTGGAGGACGCACACGAGCACAGCGGTGGCTATGAGCAAGAGATGTGGGAGAAATTTGTAGAAATACAAACAAGAATCTTCATTTCTTCACTTCCTTCTCTATATGTCTGTCACCTTTACTGGATTTTTTTCCTGGGAGAGATCTACTGGGAATACTAAGCCAACAAAGCAGGAAAGACCTGGCCAGGTGTCTAAGTAGACAACTGATGTTATCTGCAGGATTGTTAGCTTCCTGTATCATGTTGGAATTTGGCCTTCAGCAATATAATCAAGTTGATCTGGTTACTTGAGGGAAATAGGGGCTTGTTCGAGAAATAGCTGCAATCTGTGTTTGTGGATCTTTTTTTGGTTGAAATGCTGAATTTTTAGTTAACTATTTGGGCACTGAAATATGTTGGATGAAAGAAACATTTCAATTCAGAATGGTAGCGCTGTGCATCCTGTGAGCTGTGGCCTCATTTCTGGTTTTATTTACCACCTTTCCTTCCATCGTGAGAGTGAGAGTGCCTTGCAGGAGCCTTTGGCATTAATGTGGGTGAAAAGATCTATCAGCTGTCTTTGCTGGCTGCCTGCAAGGAGAAAAGGAGGTCCCTGCAGCACATCACCTTTCTGGGCCATAGCAGCATCACAGGACATCTGCAGCGACTATACAGCATCCCAGATTTCAAAGAAAGTGGAATATAGAGTGAGTGGATAATATACAAGACAAGCTGGATCTCAGAGCTGGCTGAACTATTGATTTACTGGAAGCTAAAAAGGCAAATGTTTCACAAGCTCATTGAGAAATAGTAGAAGTAGTATCTGTTGTAGAAAAAAAGTTTTTAAAAATACTAGATCTAAGCTGGTTCTGTTATTTAAGGGTTTAAAGAGTGATAGGCTTCAGACTCCATTTTAACAGGGTAGGTTTAAAAGGTCTGTATTAATCTTCTATCCCAGTTCAGTCTTATAAAAAAGATAACGCTGCTCAAGAAGGCTACTGTGGGGTAAGAAAAAGTAGGATGTTACAGCAAATGAATTAAGCCAAGTAAGTGTTTCTATGCTGTAGTGAACGGGTTAATCTTTGCTAAAAGTGGGTTGAGATCTAGTGTCCTGCCTCCTTAGTTGGACTGGCAGGGCGCTTAAGTCCCTTTTTCCTTTGTGGAAGCTCCTCCTTACCCCATCTGGGTAAGTCTGGTCTGCAAGTAAAGGCACAAGCACCCCAGGAAGTTGAGTCGTCTGTTTGCAGCTCTGAAGAACTAACACCAGCACTTAATTTTTCTTGTCACTTAAGCGTCCCAGTGGCCTTGTTCTGAAGCACAAGAATCTTGTACTCCCTGTGGAGCACTGTGTTAGAATTTGAATTAGCAAAGCTTGCCAGTATTTATTAATGATTGTACACATTGCCTTAGCTACTTAGCTCTTTAACTAGGTAAATTAGTGGTTTGGATAATATAGAGTTGGAAATTTGTGTTCTGGGAAGTTAATTTCTAAGGGGAGGTTTGTCAGAGAAATGCTGGCAGACCCATCACTACAGTAGTCAATAGTGACACTAAAATAAAGTTCTAATTTATGATAATATTTTGCATTTCTAAAGCGGTTTTTATCTGGGGATCATAAGGCCTTACATAAACATGAATCATTTAAGCCTCATAACTTCCCGGTGATTATACACTTTTTATATGTGGGTGAGTGTGGAAGATGAATTACAAATATCAGACAATGAGTCAGAGAAAGACACAGGAAACAAAATCCTGTATTTTGGATTCTGCTTGCCTGAACTACTGAACTGTACTTCTGCTTGTCATTGCATTAATACTGAAGAGATCAGGGTATGACTGTGGATTTTCCCAGTGACTTTATGATCAAGTGACTTTTCAGGTGTAGCTGATGCTGTCAGAGCTATGATGTAGCACAACTACACCCAGTAGGATCCTGTACCCTGGGAAATTCTGTTATAATTGTTTACACTTGTTTACAACCTCTTCCAAGTTTGGTTCATTTCATGTCATTGAGGTTGTCAATGTCAATTGTCATTTTGAAGTCACTCTCTGCTTTATGATTACCCTTTTCCACCTTGCCATGGATCTCCTTTTCTTGTTCCCACTTGTCCTCCAGCTAGTTGAAAAAAGTGGAATCAGCATGAAAAAGAACTTTGTAACACACATATAGGTGATGTTTATCAGAAGGGCCCATGGTATCAAAAACAGACCAAAGAGGGCCATCTAAAATATAGATGAGAACAACTGCACCTCACCTCATGCATCTGAGTTGTAGATTTGCTGTTGTTATTGGTTAGGTGTTTCACCTTGTTCTCCTCACCTTGCAATTTTCTAGGAATGGAGAGATCAAGACAACTGCAAAGAGCTGGATGAGAAACTAACTATGCTGTCCTGGCAACAGACTGAAACCCCAACGAACAGATTCATCTGATGTGTCTCCTGAAAGCAGTATGTGCTTCATTTTCAATAAGCCCAGAGGAATTTGGTCCAGCATTGACTCTTACAGAAGAACCCTGCTCGCCCTCAGCAATTCACAGAGCTCTTTTGGGCAGTGGCACAAATTGGCAACACTTCGCTTTGCTGCCATGAGTTAATACCTAGAAAAACACAGCTCCCTTCCTGTTTGTGCAGCACACTGTAGTCTGGCAGTATTTAAGCAAGCAGACAATGTTGGGTTTTTTTCCTTTCCCCAGACTGGGAGAATGAGAATGGAAGAAAGTAAAGAAAAATGGAGCGGTTATTTCTGCCTGATGAACTTCCTCCAAAGCCCTGTTCTCTCTTTGGAATTTAGTGACTGAGTCATTCTGAGCAGAGAGATCTGAAGTCAGAGTTCGAACTCTGTGGTCTAATGCCTGGAGACAGGAAAGGGAACATCACGCAGGTTTTGTGGAACACACAAGCCGTTAGCAGCATCAGGACAAAATGTCACTGGAAGCTTATATTTCTTTAGAAGGAATCCGAGATTCAGTTAATAAAGTCTGAGACATATGAGGCATCTGTGAGTTTAACATCCTGTGGATGTTAACACTGACTTCAGAAGAAGCAGCAGACAGCCACATGGCTGCTCCAGTACAGATTTAAATCTTCTCTAATTACATTAAATAAAAAACAGTTCAGGTGCAAGAGAGGGAAAAGTATTCCCCAAAGCTAGGTGGAAAGGAGCTACATGGCTGTGGAGGGGGGCATTTTATAAGTAGAGGCCTACCAGTATTGCCATGTAAAGGTGGGTATAATTAATAAAGAATGTAGAGGAGATGTAGATGTCTTCAGGGACATTTCTAGGGATCCCTAGAAATTGCTGTGAAATGACTATTACTATGGGGTAGAAGGGTGAAGCGTAGAATTAAATCCATCCCAGGTTATATGAGATGCTGGAAGACAATATACAAAACTCTGGGGGAGATCAGCTGAGTGAATCTGAGCATCCTAAAGGGTGCTGTGACTGGAGGAGCTGTAATGATTGTCAGGGTTCATTTCCCTGAAGAATAAGGCAGAAAAAAAACTCTCTGTCATGCTTCATACCTGCTTTTCCTTCTCAGTTTTAGCCAAGTCTCCAGCCCTTCCAAGTCACATTTCAAATCACTGAGCTAATCCTCCAGGATCTGCTTGCTGGCACTGATGTCAGCTCCTTCATACCCAGGATCTGGCTCATTTGGGCCAGGCACTCCTCAGCATCCAACAAGTTCTCTTGTTCCTAATGAAGGCGTGGGAATCTAGCGTTCATCCTATGAAAGGCTGCTACAACTGCTGTCTCTTACAGCAGCAAACTTCCGTTAGCGAGAAGTGCAAGATTTTGCCTCTTCTGCTGAGTTTACTAGGATTCCTTTAACACCCTTGTTATAGTTGATCTGAATCTCCATGACTCAGGCCATAGCTTCTTAAAGTTAAGCATCCAAAAATGTTTGTTTATACACACACAGGTCCTTAAAGAAGAGTGTACATTTTAGAAAGATGCCACCCTGACTTGCTGTAGGTCATGCTGAGCGTCAGTGGTTGACCAGGTAGAGAACTCGGGACTTGTGATCCCAGCTCCTTTGCTTTAGCCATGAGGCCTCTCAGTCTCCTGTTTTCTAGGGACTTGACTTTAAGATACAGTCAGGCTGTCTGTGAATCTCATGCATCATCCCCATATGCTCTTCATTCATTCATTCAGTATTCTGAAAAGGAGCCTTTTATGAGTCATTTGGGAAAGCCGATGCCCTGCCTAAATGAATACTAAGCCTTTAACCATTGATAACAGTCAGCCTGCAGTTGGATGGGGAGGTCATTATTCTCCTGGTTGAGGATGACTGTCTGCTTCTCTGCTCTTTTGCGTGTTCTGTGAGGTCCCGAGTCTTTGACGTGATGCTTCTCAGCTCGAATTCCTTCAGTGACATTTTCTTCTCCTGTTGGGCCACGTTCAGCAAAGGCTTCACCTGGAAGTAAGGAGTTCAAGCAATGAGGTTCCCAAAACAAGCCTATTTTGTTATAATGATCCCTGAAAGCCCTGAGCTGGTCCTTTTATTATCAGATCCTACTATTTTTTGCATACCAGTGGGAGTACCTGGTGTTTCCTGAAATGCCTGTTTAGTGCAGAGAGTTTCATATCTACAGTGTGAGTAATACAGCTCCTAGAAAAGGTTGTTCTGGTGCACAGCAGCAGATCTGCATGCCAGCATAGAAATCAGGACTGTATTCCAGATTCTGAGCTGATATAAATGCAGAATAATTCTTATAATGATCTAGATTCCTACCAGTCCAAATGGGACCAGAACCTTTTGAAAGCTCTTTCTTTCCAAGGCTATGGAAGTTCATTTGGTTTGCACAGGAGTTTGGAAGGTATGTCCCCAGGTAAAAAGGCAGATTTTGTTTCACCTATATGTGGCAAAATCGGTTTTAACATAGTTTTGTTTCACTTAGGCTTGAGTATCTTGGTCAACACTTTCTTTCCTCTCTTACCAGAAAACCAACTGAATTATCCATCCTGGGACTAATTGAAGAGAGTCTGAACTGGTACAGCCCCTTCATGATGACAATGTGGTCCTGCTTAAGAGAAGTTAACTAAGCAGCTTTGTTTCAGCTTTTAAATGTTAATGACTAGTGAAATCTTGTAGTCCCATGGTCATAACCTCACCACTTCTCTCTATGCTGTTTTGAGAAGTGGGAAGTCGAGGTCTTGAATTTCTAACACACTCTCTTTCCAGTCCCTGGAGGTAGCAGGCTTAGACTCAGATTTCAGGGCTTTCTCCATTTACTAACTTTTCTGGCATTGATTTGGAAAGAAATCATTCAGACCCCTTGCCCTATTAATAATTAACAAGAAAGTCACTCGCTTTCTCAGTGTCTTGACTTAAGTGAACATGGCCATTATTTTTTTTTCTCCCAACCCTTATCTTCCCTGCTCAGACATCCCAAGGTTTTCAGTGCCTGTAATTGCCACTGTTTAATTCTGCAGAACAGGACAACCTCTGAGTACCTTCCTCACCCTACTGTACAATTTCCACCCTCCCCAGAAAAGGAGCTGCAGAAACTTCTGGACGTTCCTCTGAATTGCCATCAGGCCTAGCCTGTAGCAAACACAACATGTGTGGCTTAGAAACAATTCTGTGTCCCGGCAATGTGTGTAGGGGGACTCAAAATGTTCACACTCAGTCGTATGCAGCGGAATGCTGGAGTCACTATGTAGTCACAGTCAAATGGAGTAGGCCTTGATGCCCCACAATTTTTTGGCATGCAAGAAGAGTCGTAGCAGTTTGCTGACATAGGAAAAGGACAACAGAATTTAATTTGTTTAAAAAATGCTACTGTGGATGTAGAAATTGAAGATTTGATGCACTAGAAGAGCCAAATACTGCTGGAAATATACAAATAAAAATATATAAATATACAAATAAACTGGAAGCTAATTGAAAGCGTGTTTTTTGCCTCACATTTTTCCTCTCCTCTGTCCTGCAGCCACAGATACCATAATCACTGGCAGAAAAAATGCACAGATCGAAACCAAAATCTTGTGACTCATAAATGTATGTATTGTGGTTGAGTTCCAGGAGACTCAATGTATCACCATGTGAGTTAGGGTTTCTGGACAGGGATAATGCTCACTACCAAATTACAGAGATCCTCTAGCTGTTGACCTTTGGGGTGGATGCACAGGAGGTAACGGAGGTACCCAGCTGTCTATCTGCAATATTGTTGTACCGCAAGGAGCTATGTGGAAAAAGCAGGAAAGCTTGATTGCTTTGCTGTGTACTGGGATGTAGAACTTGGAAGTCTCAGTTTCATTTCATGGTTCTTGCTAGTAAATGAATTAGCAGTTGTTTTCTAATGCCGCCTTGGATTCACAGAATAGTTTCTAGTTTTTTCCCCAAGGATACCGTCTATCCAACATCTTTTTGTACTCAATCCTCATCAGGAAGCCATGAGCATGACATTACGGCATGGTCATGATCTTTGCCATGGGTTGATCTCTCATGTCATCCAGCGTGGCCAGGATCCCAGCACAGAAAAATATGTTGAAAGGCAGGAGACTGTTAGAACCTGGAGTTCTAGGTTCTGGAGTTCTAGCGTTCAGGACTATGAAACTCTGGACTTACTGTGTATTAGCACTCAGAAATGAGGATATTTTACTTCTTTGGTCTTTACATGTTGATTTATCTTGTTGTGATCTTGTCTCTTCTCTGCTTACATTTACAAAAAGGACGAAGTTTGGGGAGGTTATGGGAATGGAAGACTAATATTTAGGAATTGGATTCCATTCACCTTTAGCATGGATTTGCCTGGCATTCTTTAGCCTTTTCTGTGCCCAGGGTGTCTAGCTATAAAAAATAACGTTGGGATCATCTTAAGGTCTAGCTAAGTGGCATATAGTAAAGCAGGAGTGGAAGTCTTATCCTTGATGAAACCCAAATATACCTTGTGCTGTCCTGTGCCAGGAAATGCAGTAATTAGTTTCAGTGACAATGAAAAAATAACAGTAGTAATCTTGTGGCTGTTGTCTTTAAAAGTAAGATCGGGGCAGTGTCTGGCCCACATAACCTCCACCCATAAACTGAAATTTAAGGATAGAATAGGCTGGAGGAGTGATGAATATTGTGTAATTATTATAAAAGTTGGGAAATGCAGATTTGGGGTTCATGCAAAGAACAGAATACTCTCTTTTGCATGGCTGTTACAATAGCTACTTTCATTATGTTATGACAAAAACATGTGCAAAATTAATGATATATGCTGCTAATATTAGACAGCTGCAACAGTCTCTCTCCATTTTCCTTTCCAGTCTTAAATTGGATAAATGATCAGTTAGTAGGATTTTTGCCTGACGAAGGAATAGTGAAGAGTAAGCGAGATTTATCGCATAGCTTAAGGTGCACTTCATTTGCATTATATTAACTGTACTGTCTGATTAAGTCAGTTTTGGGAGCATGTGTAAGAGAGAACATTATATGCATGAGGAAGTGGGTTGCTGTAGAAACTCTAACTCTGCAGCTATATCTACACCAAAGGCATGCTGAGTCATAACTACCATCAATTTATTTAGCTCAATTTGGTAGGAATAAACAATACCTTGTTATATCCAATTCTGTACTCTTTCTCCCCCAGGTCAGTAGAGCCAAGCAGCAACTCAGATGCCTTCTTATTGTCCACAAATCCTGGAGGGATTATGCTGGGATTCAGTCTTTGGTATCTAAAATGAGAAAGACAGGTATAATGATATAAGAGCTACAGTTAGCGGTAGTGCAGAAAGGCTAATCGCTGCTTGAGATCTTCTCTGGTTTAGCTTCCTAGCCCCACGGGCACAGCACTGAAATACTAGCGGTAAGGAAGCTTGTGGATGTTTCTATCCATCTGTGCAAAGTGGAATTTCTTTTAGGGGGATGCAGAAGTGTTAGAAGTAGACATTCGTACCCGCTCCCTCTGATTTCGCATGGTCAAGATCACTGCACAGGATGCATACCTCCGTCATCTGAAAGTGGAAGATGTGCATTCAGTAATACTGTTGGAATTCAAACAACATGAGTAACTGCCTATTCATAGCAGATTTGTTTGATGTTTTCCAACTGCTTTCCATTACTTGCCCTTCCACTTTATTATATATCATAGGTGAAAACTTATGTTGCTCTTCAATTCACTGTTCACGTGGTTGATCCTGCAAAAAAAGGGTTGCAGGAGGCAATGCGGCGTAATAAATAATGGTGCCAATTTGCCTAGTTCCAGGTCGTGTATTTCCTACTTCTTTGCGCTTCTCTTACAAAATGAGAGGCTTATTAGACATCCTGTCTCTAGCCCTGGCGCTTGGAAGCGTCTCTCAGACTAACATTCCCTTGAAGGGGTACAAGGTAGTCTCTGAAGTGATGACCCAACTTCTTTCATTCCTGAATAAAGATCTGCTGTTAAGCCAGCCACAGTTTGTGCTGAAGGCACTGTGTGGCTTTGCCTGAGGATTGCTCTGCAGTGCTGCAGACATCTACCAGACTGTTAGAATCGGTTTGGAACAATGCAGTGGATGAAATGCAGGGGGGATGTGCTGTGCAAAGTGGTCATCAGCTAGTTCAGCTGCTCCTGGAAGAAGAGGAATGGAGTGAAAAAACTAACAAGAGTTACCGAGGCTGGAGAGAGAAAACCTTCTGTATGATAAAGTCATTTGCTTTTCGCAGCAGGGGGCGGGGGGTTGTGGGGGGGAAGCAAACGAAAAATCCCCAGACAACACGGTAGGAAGTGAGCCTAGTCCTACGTGGGCCCAGAGGAACAAGCTTACGTGCATGGAAGCAACCTTGGGCATGGTGTGAGCCTGAAACAATTTCAGGTAAATGTTGTTTCATGATTCTGGTTTATAGTGTTAGAGAAGTATTCCTTCAGGGATTACCATCAAGCAAGGAGTTAGCAATGAAAAGACCTGCTCTCCACCAGCAAGTCTAGAGGAGTATCTCCATGAACTAGTAACAGCAATTGGCTTTTATTTGCCGAGTGGACCAGTCCCGAGACAGAAGCATGCTAGAGGACAGGCAGCACACAGTAACCTTACAGTTAACCACAGTTTAGGCTTACATGAAAACTCCTGTGTGACTGTCAGTGATCAAGAGTGGGTGAACTGGCAGCACAGTGCATAATAAAAGCAAATGAGGATGTCTGAAAGGACTGGATTGAACTTGTCCATAGCTCTATCAGCTGGCATTCAGCTTTGGATACCATAGAAACAGTAACACAGGAGTTTCCCCGCAATGTATTTCCCCTCTTCATTTGTGGATTTCAAGTCAAAATACTAACTGGCTTCTTAAGGCCTTTCATGTCCTGTTTCTAGCACTCACGACAGCAAATGTAAGTAGTGTGACACCAGCGTCAGAAAGATACCGCACCCTCCAGGTGCTGGCCTGCATCTCAAGAGACTGGGATGTAATTCTCTGCTCTGCCATATCCTTCCAGTGTGACCCTGCAAGTCCCTTAGAGGGGTTTCAGTTGCCTAAACATAGTGACATTTTAGATGCCTTCGCGTATCACCAGCCACTGCTCTAGAAGACTACATGTCTCTTCTAAGCCCTGTGTTGTATCTTTTTGCCCCTTGTGGGTGTTCCAGGTACCCAAGAGCACTTTAAATGACACCAGTGACATTAGATGCCAAAGTTTCAGTAACTGAATGCCAGCCTTCTCTCTTTCAGTTTTGTAGTGGTAAAATCAGGGTAACAGCATTAGCCAGCCTTGGGCAGGGTTGAAGATGAAGTAGGCAGACTGAGCTGCTGCTGGAATACAAAGGCATTGATGGCAGTTTAAATATGAAGGCATGGATGATTGCTTACCCCGTAGAAGATGGAGGCAGTCACAAAAAAGGACCCTCTTTCTGGCCTCTCGCTGCCACCAGCTAAAATCAATATTATTGCACAGAATACAAGAGATGCTCTTGAAAAGGAGTCACACTGAAGTAGTATACTGTAGCCTCCAACGTAAATCTGTCTTAACTGACTTAAGTTAGCAGTTCGGTGCTGTCTGGATAAACTGCTAGCCAAATAAAAATATGCATCATTTTACCTGCATTCTGCTTTGAGTTAGAGGTTGTTCTTTTATTGTTTACTACCCTAAGGAAATCCTCAAACCAGATATGAACATCGTCCTTGGAAAAGATGAGTAGCTGCATTCACAATATGCTGGCATACACAATTTTTTGCACTTTCAGTCTCCTCTCGCTTACGCTGGTGCTGCTTTGCTAGTTTAGCATAGGCTGAGATGAAGTTGCATATGCAGGAAGAAGAAATAAGATCCAACCCTATTTGATAGCTCGAAATCTGAAAAGCAGTTTCCTAAACTGTTTCCCTTTCCCCTTTCAGCTGCAGAGTCCTGGGCTGATGGCAGTCCTAGTAGGCAGCAAGTTATTCTGGTTGATAGAAACCTGACGTTTGTCTGGGCAGCAGAAGGCCACTGACTGCCAGGAGGGGATTATGTAGCTCGTCGTTAAGCCGGGACTGCACTCATGCTTCCATCTGTGCAAGCATGTTTCTGCAGCGGTGCTTGGTAGTGCTTTCATGAGCAAAGTGAACACAGTGTGCACTGTCTGCCTCTCTTAGTGCTGGAGGGGCAGAATTTTCAAGGACAGAGCTAGACTGTCTTTCAGCACGGAAGAGAAGTATGCAGAGGCAGACACGGGCTGTTACCTGGATGAAGAGTGTTGTAATGACCGGATTAACCCCTTCCGCAAAAGAATGATGGGGAAGCACTGGGCACTAGAACCAATGACATTTACTTGCCGACACATTGAGCTGGCAGTATTGATTGCACCGCATAGTGTTCACCCTACCTGCAGCCTCCTCCTCTTTAAACAGGACCCAGAGCAGGGGCATGCTGGATTTCTGGAGCAAGCCCATCACTGCTTCATTCAGGTGATCCTCGTTCTTCTCCAGCCGCCCTGTGATCTTGTGTCACACCTGGAAAGGAGCAGGGGGAAAAAGGCATGACTAGTTCAGATACAGCAAGAGAATAGCCCAGTAGCAGCGCATGGGAAAGCAGATCTCTGACTGTTAACCTGCGTACAGAGAAGGAGAAATCCTCTGTGGGTGTAGGGAAAGGGAGCGAGTTAATGCTGGTACGGGAATAGCATTAATGCGCTCTCTGGAGCCTTGGGACTCCTGAGGGGCTCTTACCGTGGAAAGCCCGTTTGCCCTGAACAAAGGATACTGCAGGACTGCTAAAGGAAGGGATGTTGTGGGGAGATCATATTTTTACCTTTAGACTCCAACTTTGATACGCTGGCAGGGGGGGACAATGCGGCTTATAGACTGGTATAACCAAACACAATCAGAACATATTTTGGCACAGTCAAATGTCACTTTCAAAAACCTACTTGGTAGCAAAGAAAGGAAATAGTTGTTGGGTGTAAAAAAGATCGAGCAAAGGGCCTGTGATTCATGCTCTGATCATGTTCTGTCAGTATGTCTGTGCAGTGGAGTATATGAATAACTGGTGGAGTTTGATAATATGCTTAAATACTGTTCCCGCTGGTAAGCATTAGCATGGCTGCTTGACAACACAGCAGAGGGGCGAATCAAATACACCAGGAAAAGCTAGACAAGCTGCAGCGAGCTGCAGGACTCTGGCTCTTCCAGCAACATGTAAGCAATAGAAGCAAAAATGAATTTAATCCTTTGGCTGATGTGCCTTTGGGTAGCTTTCCTACAGCTTTGTGTTACTAGAAACAAGCCTGGGCTTGAGTTTTTGGGGGTTTGTTCCTTTTCAGAATATCTATAAGGATTATATTTTTAATCAAGGCCAGTGGCAACACGTTGAAGAGTCATGAAACAGCCTTGCTGTTCTTTGTACGTTAAAATGCTCCGCTGTTGCGTCACTGGTCAGAGATTTGCACAATCAGTGTTTTCAATTAGTTGTTGCTGGAAAGGATTTCTGAGATGCACGTTTCTGTGCGGCGGAGCCAATCTCTGGCTGCAGTACTTCTTTAAGGCAACAGAGCCGCATTCGTTTGCACCAGCGAAGTACTTTTTCCAGTGCTGCTGTACGTTAAAACCCATGGAAGTGTGATGTGATCTATTCACGCAGAGGACTTGGCATCTACGTCTTGGCCTCATGTCTGACCTCGCTCAGTGCATGTTCCAGCTTACTCAGGGTTAGAGGCAGGGGTATGGCAGGAACAGCGCTTACTGTGCCCGCGTAGTGGTCGTTATAGATGGCAGCCTTCAGTGGCCATCAGTGGCCTTGGGGAAGATGCTCATGCTGGCCAGATCCCTAGTTCTGGCACTGTAGTGCTAAGAGGGCCTTTCTGCTCCAGCTTGTTCCCTGCGTTCACCCTGCGCCTGGCGATGCCCCTCTGGAGCTTTCCAGAGTCCAGACCCATGAGCTGAGCGACTTTGTCAGCCACTGTTGGAGGGAAGAAGATTACCATGTTAATCTGAGTGAAAGGAAGAGAATTCCTCATTGTCCCTATCCCCTTGCTGCATGCTCAGAAGAATGGTTACAGGCTCTGCTTTCGGGGCAGGCAAACTCTGCAGCCCTGCTGGGAACTCGCTGAAGGACAGAAGGGAAGCAGGTCTCACCTCTGTCCCTTCACACACACGCCATTCAGCAGAGCTTTTGGATGGAGCAGAGGCAATAATACACACCTCCAACAGGGTGTTACAGCAACTGCTCTGTGTCCGGGCTCCCATATGTTCTGGGAGGTATGTGCCGGTTTGCTCCACTGTGGTTCCAAAAGCACCTGCAAAGCAGGGCTGGTGAACAAAGAAGGATCAAGTCGTTAGCTGACAGCTCAGCCATCTGGCTAGGCCTGCTGCCCCGCGGCAGCTGTGAATGCCAGCTCCGACTCTCAATAGCACATCTGTTCATTTAAAAAGAAAAAAATCGGTGTGTTGTTTAAGGTCATTTCATGTTCCTTGGAAACAAGTATCTGGTTTTAGCAGCTTTTTCAATCTTAACAAACTGGCTGAGCTTTTAGCATGCTGGCTTTGTCCTGGTTTGCTGTCACCAAGCGTGAGATCTCAACCTACCTCCGTGTTGTCCACCTCTGCCTGCTCCTTTCTTGGCTTCTGCTTGAACTTCATAGTGCCCAAGTGCATGATACCCCTAGTCAGCTTGTAAACACAGCTCCTCTCTTCTGGACTGGAGCCCAGGACATCAAAGGCCACCTGGCAGAAGGGGTACAGGCCCACACAAGGGAATTCTTAATCTGCACCATAAGATGGAAGTCTGCCCGTAGTGCTAAACATCTAAAATCATTTTCCAGCCCATTGAAATTTGACCAGCCGGGTCCCTTCAGACTAGCGTGGGACAGAGTTAGCTTAATGTTGCTGTAAACCAGCACTCTGCTTTTCTTTCGCATACTGATTTATACTACCTAAGAACCATGTGCTTTGACAGCGGTCGTTCTAAGTGTCTCTGATACCGTAAGCAAAATGCATCTGGGATATCAGCTCATTCCACTCTTCACCATGCTTTTTTAAAATCAGCAGGACACGAGCAGCAACATCCCCTTATAGCAATTATCCCACATCTCAGCTAGCGCAGATACGGAGGACGTGTAGCTCTGCTGGGAACATCGTGCTTTGCTCTCACAGCATGCCCGGAGAAGGGAGAGCGCACGACTCGGAGCATGCCAGAGAATCTTGCAGTATGTTACTCGTGAGCCACGATTTGGGACTGCCTGCCTTAGTGGCTATGAAAATCATATCTGCTTTGTACAAAAGGCTTGTTTGCAATGTACAAATCCTGGAAGCTGTAAAATACCAACAGCTGCTAGAAGGGGCACTGTAAGTTCAGCAGCTGGAGACTGTTTGATCTCTCTGTAGCTCAAGTCCTGCTTGTAATAATAGTCTGGGGAGCCAGCAGACATTACCAATAAGCTCTTTTCAGTTACAGATACTCTTCAAAATGATATTAAAAAGGAAAATGTGTGTCAAAACCAGACAAAGGGTCAAGTCTTCCTCTTAGAAAAGCTGCTCCTTGAGATTACATATGTATGCGAGATGAGCAGGTTTTAACCCATGGTCTCTGCCGCAGCTTTCAGATCTGTCAGTTTTCAGGCTTCAAACAGACCCTATAACCAGCTTGTTTGAAGTCCTGCAAACCCCAGGCCATTGAATGTTAACCAGAAACTCCTACGTCAAGCTCATTTGCTCTGGAGCAGATCTTTTATATTCAGCCTTCAGCTCACAGACAATTGAATAAATCTTTAGGCTATCCCTAGCTCCTCTTTCAGTGGCTTATTTATCCTCAGGTTGAAGAAGCCAAACTTTATTCCTAGGGGAAACAGGCTGGGGCAGCAGCATCCTGTTTGCTCTATTTTCAGTTTCACTGATTTTTCTCCTTACTTCAGTGAGAAGCGACTGTTGCCCACCATCCGTGTTGTCTGCTGTGATCACACCTTGATGCACCCGGTGGTAATGATTAGGATTGGGCAGAAGAAGGAATTTCTACAGCAAGAGACAGACCAAGAGGTGATTACACCAATTGCCGTCAGTACAATCAAGGCATAACATGAGATTTCTGACTGGAGACTGAGGGTTCTAGGTTTCAATTCCTGAGGATGTTTTGAGCGTATCACTTAAGAAAAAAAGCCTTCTGTGGGATGAGTTGCTTGGGCTACCAAGGAGATTTTGACGTAGCAGCTGCGTCAAAGTAAGTGGGATTGAACAGCCAAACCTTTTCAATAGTATTGAAAAACTTGTCCTGGCTGCCTTTCCTGTCCTGAGGAGATGTAAGCAATTGACATGAAGCAGCTCAACACTTCAGTTTGAAAATGATCATTTTTACCTTAGTGGCAGCCCTGGCAGACCAAGCGGGACCCCCCCGTGCATTGATCAAGATAAGGGAAGACAGCTTTCTTTTCTCACTCTGGCCTGCCTAAGGAAAAGTCACTTGCAATCCCCTTCTTCCTGGATAATTAGTAACAACCCCCCACTGCAGAGAACCTCTTTCAATCTCTAGCCAAGTACAGTTCTGGTGAGTAGGTTTCTTATTCTAGAAACAGAGGATTGAGCTGGGATATGTGCATTAAAGGGAGTGAGTAACACGCACAAAGTGCTATACTAGTAAGTTCAGGTTTCTTCTTGGAGAGAATCTGGTGGAAGATACGATAATCTCTCTCAGCTACTTCCTGGGAAATGACACATGACTTCTCCAGACCTGGAGCACAGAGGGGAACGCCTCCAGGTGTAGGCAGCAGCCAGAGATTGAAAAATCGTGGCCCTGTGGATGTCAGTGAGAATTTTGCTTTTGATGTCAGTGAAACCAGCATCTCACCAATGTCCTTTGGAAGTCCTGTGAGTGCAGCAAGAACCGTAGTCTCTTCCAGAGATGCTCTCAGAGCATGCTTTTAAGCTTCACAACATTCCCACTGGCACAAGTTTTAGTACAGCTATTTTGGCAACTAGTGAAATGGAGGCAAAAGATGCCATGACTTGTCCAGTTATGTCAGTGCTGGGTTCAGGACCACATCTCCAGACTGACTCATCCTACTTCTAAGCATCCTCTGAATTGCCAGTGCTTGGTTTGCAAGACTGACCTGTGAAACCTGTCCTTATACTGCCCTTTCTTTCGGAGAAGAGCTCTGGAAAAGATGCTTTGTACCTTGTAATCACTCTGTCCATACCTTCTGTAAGACACTAAAATGCTTAGTTTGGCTGCTGGTCTCCACAGAAGTCATCCTCCTCTGGACCTCACTGTATCAATTCATTCAGCCGTATCAAATCACCAGATCTTGCTGGCAGTCCTGCCCGGGCATTCTACATCCTTGCCTCTCAGCAGAAGTCTTCTGTCCATATAGCTCTGCTGGTGAACGGCATCATGGGAGTTCTTCAGACAAATTTGGGTTGACTCAAACAACCTTTATTATCCGTTTCAGTTAGCCTAGGTGCCTTTGGGGAGCGCTCATACAATCCCTTCTGCCAGCAGAGCTCCAGCAAGGGTGCAGAAGAACCTTGAGCTGGTGCTGCTGCTTGCACGGTGAAGGTCTGTCCGTGCCCTTGCTCTCCAGGCCAGGCTGGAAGAAGATGCAACCTGCCAGTAAACACCATGACACTTGCCTTGGCCCACTGTCCAGAGAGGCAAATCCAACATATGGTCTCTGGGTGTGATGCAAATCTGGGATGAGTTGAAAGTAGGAGGGCTGCAGACAATCCCACATTAAAGAATAACCGGCCCATATGTTTCCTCTCTCCTTTTTCTGTATGCTAAAGGGCTTCAGTCAGGAAACACGGTGGGCTCTTTTTACCTTGAGAGCTGGGATTTGTGCTTCTCAATTTAGTCTTGGATGCACGTGTGCAAACAAAGAACAATGCACCTTCCCTGGACAGCTATTTTTAGGGTCTTGGTTTGCAAGACAATAATACTGTTGTACTGGTGAACGTGAGTAATGGTTGTAATATAATTGTAGAATGAAAAGTGCACAGCTTTGGGGGGAGGCATTGTGTCTTTTATGTGTTCGCACGGAGTCTCATGGGCAACTAAAGAAAGAAGAAGAAATTTGTCATCTGAAGCACGTAACATCACTGTGGAAGTAGGGGCAGGTTTTGGTTTCATTTACAGCAGTGCAGATCCCTCAAGTTAACAGAATTTATTTCAGGTTTGCACGTGTCTGATGTGATCGGAACAGGGTCCATTCACCACAAGAAAAAATCCAAAGGAAAATTAATATGAAGAATTATGTGCTTGCTTACAGCTCTGAGTGTTAGCCCCAGCCAGCTTGCCAGTGCTACCAAAGTGAGTTCAGTTAAATTTGCCCTAGATGAGAAAATAAAAGATGAGTCTGTTAATCAAGATTGCAATATCTGTAGGAAAACAGAAAGTAGCTGAGAGGTTCTGAGCGTTCATCAGGGACAGACAGCATTGCCTGTAGGGGCAAATTTGCAAGTCAGTGAGAGGAAATTTAATCTTTTCAAAGATCAGATCTATAAAAAACCTCTTTCTTCTTGGATTCTGTATTAGAGCTTAAAGAAATCCTCCTTTCTCTGCAGCATATGGCAGAAGTATGTAGCACAGAAACAGAGGAATGAGACTTCAGTTGAAAACCCCAATGTTTTACATTTTCACTGACAATTTCAAAATTAAAAATATTCTGCAAAAAATGAAAGTATTTTGAATCTTTGCCGAAGTAAACAGTTGAAAGGGCATGGATTTGGGGTTGATCAAAACTATTTCTTTCTTCTGACATCCAAAAATATGAAGTCAAAACAAAATCTACTGACAAACTTTAGTTCAAGAAAATGGGAACCAATAATGCTTCATGTGAAATGTTAGTAAATATAAACCGACTGTAATGCTTGAGGAAGCATTTTAAAATATTTTTTGGTTTTATTTCTTCTGAGGGAACATCTCTGTATGACCTATCAGTGAAGGGCTGGTACTTCCAAAATGGGAGGAATTTTTCTTCCTCGTTGTTTTAGCATTATCAAGGGACTCTGGAACAGGATTCAGCTGGATTATTTGATCTTCCAGGGATCCTACAAAAAGAAGGTAAAAGTCAGCATCAGCAGCATGCTCACCACTGAAGACTTGACGTTTGAGCACAACTACTCCTCACCATCCAAAGAAACCCAGTAAATACATTTTCTGTCAGTCCGCTCCCACAGAAAGCTGAATTACTCAGGTTCAGCCCTCCCAAGTGCTCTCCACAGAGATCCAGCTTTGTGGATTTGGGACAGGCAGGAGCCTGGCTAATCTTCCCATTTCCAAGAAGCAACACCAAATGCAAAGTGTAACGAAGTTTTCAGTGCTTAGTGCTTCAGTCTTCCAGATAAGACTTTTGGGGACGCGCCAGGATTGAGAGACCCACAGGGGAATGGTAGGGCAAGGCTGGGATCTGCAGGCAGAAAGTTAGGAAAGAGGAGTGAGGTTTATTGCTTGTAGGAAGAGGAAGGTTATTCCAAGGATAGAGGGCAGCATAAGACAGGCTAGGAATGCGTGTAGGGTAGGGACAGCCTCGGGGGGAGAAGTTGTGGAGGAGGAAACAGGCGCAGAGGTACAAGCTGGGACATGACAGTCCAGAGCTCTGGTGGTGAGGAAGCTGGAAGGAGAAATAGGAAGCCACCGAAGGAATCCCACAAGGCTAGAATAACAGGATTTTTTTTGCTGCAAGGCCAAATGTAGCTGCTATTTATGTCTTTAAATCCTGAGTTGTTTTACTGACCACCATAGTAGAGTCAGAGGGGAGAGGAAAAAGAAAGAGGCGAGAGAGAGGCAAGAGAGAGACAAGAGAAAGAGACAGAGAGAAAGAGAAAGAGAAAGAGAAAGAGAAAGAGAAAGAGAAAGAGAAAGAGAAAGAGAAAGAGAAAGAGAAAGAGAAAGAGAGAAGCGAAGCTGCTTTCAGCCTTAGAAGCTGCAGTGCCTCCGCATGCTGAAGCAGCCGTTAGCACGGAGGGCTTCTTTCCATTTGCTACCAAACAACATACTTCGCTATCATGAGAAAAAAGACCAGGTCTCCCTCCCTGAATATTGATGCTTATGTCTCTTTTGTTATTTGAACAACTTGCTTTTCACAATGTTTTACCCAGATAAACCACTTTTTACTATGTTTTGTTTTTGCAGGTGGCAGGAAATAAAGTGCTGGGAAATCCCACCTGGCCGAGGATCCCTGAGGCTGCACTGTTCTCCCAAGAATCTCCATGCTCTCTGCAAACACTGTGATTATTCCTCCCACTGCTATTTATTTCAGTTTCCAGACCACCTGCAAGCCCCCAGAGCTCTGCGAGAGGGTAGATTCACTGCAGCCACAGATCAATATCACACTCTGTTTTATGAATGGGAAGAAAGAAATGCAGGGAATTCATTTGAAGACAGGGCAGAGCAAAGCAGAGAACTCAAATGTCCTGGTGCTTTGCCGTTTGCTTTTCACAGCTGACAGACAGGCAGGGAAAAGGGGCTTGGGCATGAGCTGACACTGGAAGATTCAAGTCACACCCACCCACCCAAGTTTCCGCAGCGCAGGCTGGCCCTCTGAGTCCGGACGGGTTCCTGTCCTGCCACTACCCCGTGCTGCTTTGCTATTGCCCTCTGCCCTTTTAAATCATAGATCCTCATGTGGGTGTAGTGCTGACATAGGTTGTCCAGGACGCTGGCCTTGTTCAGGAAGGTCATGTTTGCCATGTCATCGATCTGCTTGAACTTGGGTGGGTTCATCCTCCACCGTTCCATCCATCTGCTGGATTTTCTTCACTGTGGTGGTCTGCAGTGTTGGGGAACAGGAAGCAGATGGTGTTATCCTACATAGGTCCCCATGGACCACATGGGAAGACACTCTCTTGGACGTGCTTCCACTTCAGGTCTTGTTCTAGCTGCCACGGTCCCTGGCTGGTGGCCTCAGGAAAGGAGTCCCGCAAATTGGCTGACCCACGGAGCAAGACAGGTCTGGACTCTGACATGGTTCCACTGCCGCTGGGGGCAGTAGGCTACTGCTTTCCTGTTGAACTCATAAAGTAGAACTTAGATGGTTGATTACCATATTCACCATGACTTTGTCATCCTTTTTGGACTGGAGGAACCCCCCTTTCTCATCCTTCATCCAGCAGGATGTCTTGATGCCATAGTGCTTGTTCATGGCCTCAGTTTTCTCTTTCTCAGGAAAAGCCAGAAACTGTGTGGGGTCAGCATCATCCACGCACTCTTCCTTATGAGTATCAGACATCCTGGCTTCTCTTCTAAGCAGAAGGTAAAACGAGAAGGAAAGGAGAAGGTGAACAGTGCTTCCCATGTTGCTGAGAAAGCAGAGATTGAAGAAGCATGGAGTTTCCTGTGGTGCTGTCCTGTTTACACTGACAATACCTTTCCAGTTCAATAAGAACCTGCAGCAGAAGGAACAGGTAAGTCAACATCCCAAACCTGGGTGGTAGTTCCTAAGAGGGGCTAGAAAGAGAGATATTAACTGGGAAGAAATAGGGAGAATATTCCCACTTCCTCTGCAGCCTTCCTGATTTTCCAGTGCCAGGCCACTGGGAACCTGCCTACGGCTGAGAAAACGGACCTTTCTCCCATCTTTTGTTCCTGAAAACTGTAAAACCCTAGGGCCCAATTCTGGTGAGGGCAGTTCTTGGATGGGGGGTGCCAGTGGGATTTCGGGAGCACTGAGGATGTTGGTGGTTTTCTGTGATTCCCAGAGAAACCCATGAAGGTGCTGGAAGTCGGAACAACCAGAGAGCTTCTCGCTCCCTCCCTGGGGTAAGGCAAGCCCTGTGCAGGCGCCGTCTGTGCAGTGTGGGTATAGACCCTCTCAGCGTGAAAGGCCACAGCAGTGCACAAAATAGCCCAAATGCAGGCACAGCAGTAAAAAGGGTTCAGAGGAACCTGAAAGGGAGGACCTGGTTCGTCAGCTCCTGTCCTCAGCCAGCAAAAGCCACCAGGGTCATCCAAGAGAGTCCGTGGCCCATCCATTTCACCTGCCCCTTGGTGGTTTTCACCCTTGTCACAACCTGAGACCATACCTGTGGCAAAGCCATTCCACAGGAGACAGCAGGGGAGTTCAAGGACACGACTCGTGTCCTGGGGCTTCGCATTTTTGAGGACCTGTTCCATGCTGGGAGCAGACTATGTCCCGCACTGCAGGCAGTCTTCCTTCCCCACCCACACATCTGAACTAGCTTCCATGTTGTCAAGGCAACAGCCAAACTGCCGATGGCGAGCAGTCTTTGTCAGTGTCCAGCTACCTAAAGACTTGTCTACGATACCTGCTCGACTTGTTGCTCCCTGCAGAAGCAAAGCTGATTTCATCACTACTATGCATTACTTAGATTAAAGGGAACACGGGCTGTGCTGCGGCTTTGTTGCGCTGTGAGGACACACTGCCCAGGCCAAGGGCTGTTCTCCTCCCTCTGCCCCCGTGATGACAGCCCCAAGCAATGCTTTGTGCCAGCCTTGTGAGTCACAGCCGCCTGCACAGGAGGTAGAGGAGTCAGTCTGGGGTAAGAGGGAGAAGCCCCTGGGGCGCGCGGGGGACTCCTTCCCAGCGGGGTCTGGTTTTAGAGGCTCCTGCTTGGGCTGCAGTCGGGATAGCTTGGCACCGCTTAGAGGTGGTGACGGCGCCGGCCCTACTCGTGATCTCATTTTCCCCACCATCCTCCTGAAAACCTTGGTGGTCTAAAAACGTATGCGTGCGAGGACTCCAAGGCAGCAGTGCTGCGCCTTTGGAAACCGGTTTTAAGGCTCGGGAAGGTCCCGGTGTAACACTATCAGCTGCAGTCTGCTGCTCTGGAATGAAGCAGGAAGGAGAAACTTTCCTCTCTATTTCCAGTTCTGATCAGGCAGAGATAAGGAACTGCTACAGCTCAGCAGTCATTTCCCCCCTCAATCTATATAGTTAAATCTGTAGACTTGCCGGGTTTAGATGCCCATATTTGCAATGTGTTTTGGGGAGTTGATTCTGTGGCCCCTTCCCACAGAAGGCTCAGGACTACACTCTATCTGTCACCTCCCTGAAATACGTGGACCAACGTGCGCTCGGAAACAGATCAATGAAACGTTAAACCAAACGCCTACAGAAGATAAATGCGTGTGACTGAAAGTAGTTCGTACCTCAAACAGCGTTTCTCGGGTGCAGGTCTCAGACCTTTATGGAACTTTAGATTCTTTATGCCTCGCTGTCCTTTTACAACTGGGGAGACTGAGGCACAGCATGATGACAATTTCTCTTCAGAGTTGTCCACCCATTGTCAGGCCAGTCTTTGGCAGATAAAGTACCTACAAAAAGTCTATTTTATTCTGGGCTTTCAGTCTGAAGCCAGTAGGAGTGACTGGTGCTCAGCTCCTCTAAATGCAGCCCTCAGCTGTGGTGTTTAGGTACCCAGAGACAATACATGTTTTTAAAAGCTTAGGCATAAATGTAGTCCCAAAAGCCCCAAAAGGTTAAGGGAGTGGTAAGGCCACGCCGACAATTTGGGCTGAGTTAAAATTCTGAAATTCCATTTCCCCAAAATCACATGGAATTTAATAAACTTATTGCTAAAGTCCCCATGAGTTCGAGTCTACCTGTTACAAACCACAGTGACTCTCAATCCGGATAGGCTTCCTATACGCCTGCGGGCACTGTGCTTTCCTCTTTCCGCCTCTGCTTGCGATGTCTGCCCCATGGAGGTGTAAGGTCCTTGCTGATCTCCACCCCACACCTCTTCCCAGCCATCACACCCAGCAAGTACCTGCCAGGCTAAACCCGTGGGCCTGGAAGACGAGTGTTTACAAGGGCTGGCCAGGCTCTTTCGTAGCTGTCCAAAGGGCCTGAGCCACCATTTATGTTTTAAAAGAGACAACACATTCCTTATCCATAAGTTCAGCGGTCTGTAACGCTGGGAGCCTGATTGGGAAAGCTTTGGTCCCTCAGGAGAGATCAGATGATGCATTGTTTCGTGGGGATTTCTCCTTGTCTTTCCTTACAGTGTGTTTTATGAACTCAGCTGCTGGGGTATGGGGACGAGAAGCCAAATACAAAGCCCGTCTAATGAAGCCTTCGTTCAAGGTCACGTCTTTGGCTGTGCCCTTCTTGCCGAGGTGGGCTGGCGGATTTCATCGGTGAGAGGAGCTGATCTTTGGCAGACAAACCGAATCCGTGGCAGGAGCAGCCATGTCAGTGATGGAATTAAGGTTGCATTTTAAAATAATTTCTAGGCCCCACGTTTACGATGAATAAATTCTGTGTGTTTGCTACAAGCAGGGTGGATAAAGGCGGCTGTTGTGTTACAGCCTTGCTTGTTTCGGTTGCTCAGTGCATGGGAACTGCCCTGAAAGACAACTGCTTCTGTATCAGCTTCAAGTATTTCTCTGCTATATTTGCCTCAGCTGGAGTGTCGGGGATGTGGTTACTCTGCAAGTATCGCCATTGTGGGTGTTTCGGGTGAATATGCTTGGGATAGAGTTTCCAAGCCGGAAGATTCAGATAAACAGCCGCTTTGAGATGAAAATTAGAGAGTTCATGTTACACCCACCTCTTGAATTTGTAACTGACTCTTCACCCTGAAAATGTGATTCTAAGAACTCGGCATGTTCCGTCAGGAGCAGAATAATACCACAGAAACCGTGGCCAGCTTGAGTCTTGGATATTGAGAATAGTGATTAACTTCTCAGGAATGTATCCGGAGCAAGTCATATTTTCTGGGCTTTTTTGGGTAATTATTTCAAACCTTGAATCTGTGAATGAAGATTGTAAACAGTTCTCAGACAAAGACGTGAAATGCATCAAATAAATAATGGGTTCTGACCTGTTCACTCATGTGTAATGTGTGTAAGTGTCTGTTTTGACCGCGTAGGAGGAGTGAGCTGCAAAGGCAGCAATCGGATCTCTCCATGAAGTGATACAGGTCAAAATGGCAAACCTTAAATAGCTACAGGCTCACTCAGCCCATGGACAGATCGGCAACGGCTAGAACTCAGCCAGATTGCTTCCTGAGTAATTAGGATGCCTCTTGCTGAGTTGAATGAAATGTCATGGCAGTTTCCATAGCACAGGCCCTATCCTGTATCATCCCTGGCCACGCTCTTCTCCGGCACATCACCACACTCTGTAAATCCCACTGCAACAGCCCGGGGTGGGCTGCAGCTGGTTCGTCCAGCCACATCCTCTGACAATGATGGTATTAGCTGGGAAGGAGGGTTTTGAAAGTTCTCATAGAAAATGAATCATAGAATCATAGAATGGTTTAGGTTGGAAAGGACATTGAAGATCATCCAGTGCCACCCCCCTGCCCTGGGCAGGGACACCTCCCCCCAGCCCAGGTTGCTCCCAGCCCCGTCCAACCTGGCCTTGAACAACCCCAGGGATGGGGCAGCCACAGCTTCTCGGGGCAACCTGCGCCGGGGGCTCACCGCCCGCACAGTGAGACATTTCTTCCTGAAATCTAATCTAAATCTACCTTCTTCCCGTTTGAAGCCATTCCCCCTCATCCTACGAAGGAGACATGTTCTGCAGTGACGTGTCCTGATGGCGCTGCACAGCGAGCTCTGCAGGACACGTACCAGGGGGAGGGAGTTGTTTGCTAAGCAGGATGTTTGCCTTCGGTGTGGGCTCAGTTTCGCACTCTGACACAGATTTCTTCATCACCTTAAAGTGATACTAAGACTCCGGCCCTCCTGCCTGGAGGGACGGTATTTCACATTGGAAAATGGTCTTCAGATAAAGGGCAAGTGAGCCCATATAATACCGACCATGTGGAAGAAAGGCTCTGATCTCTCCCTCTGAGCGCTGCCAGGCATCCCAGGCTGAACACAGTAGCCCAGGTGTCCTTAACGACATTCCCAGTTACAAAGACGGAGGTTGTAAATGGAGGAGGGCAGGGAGAGGAACAAGCGGTACAAACCCGCTTCTGATGGCTCGCCGCAGCCTTTGCGCTGTAGTGACAAGCCTTGCAGTGACAAAGAGCTCCGGTCACACGCTGCCTTTCGGGGTGGCATTTCAGCGGCAGCGGCAAACTGATCTCTGGTGGTTAGGGGAGGAACGGTACCCGGCTCGGAAAGCCCTGCCGAAGGATCGCAGGGTTTTATAAAGATCTGGCCCGGGAGACTGCAAGATGTTTTTGCATTTATTAGTCATTTAAAAAATAATGCTGGTTCTGTCATGAAAGCTGGACATCATTCTCAGCTGTTGGCTGTTGCTTGGGGAGGATCAGTGTATTCCTGCGAGGGCTGGAGGAGTGTTGGCTCTACGGAGACACCACCAGGCTCTAGTCAAACAAGGGCAGATCGCTGTGTGTGAGGCACAGAGGGTCTGGCGGGGAAGATGCTGAGTCCTTTCAAACCCCGCTAGGTGCTCAGTGAGTTGTGGGTCCTGCAGAAGACGGTCTGTGTGGTTATAAGATCAAAAACTCGATGGGGAAGTGGAGGCACGTGGAAGCAAAGTTCAAGTCTTTCTGGTGTCTTAACTTTTCAGTGCTCAGCTTTCCAATTGTAGCACTCTTTTAATGCAAGGAATTATGGAGGCGAAGCAAACAGTCTCAAAACTTATGAAGCTTTTGTTTTTTAAAGGAAAAAGAGGGGAGAAAAATCTCCTGAAACCTCTGGCATGTGGCATCGAATTGATCCCACGTAGACCGTTGGGAATTTTTAATCCATAGCACAGAGTTTGGCCACTTGAGCTCATGGAGAGACACAGAGCTCTGCCGACTGCCTCTGCCCTGGGTGGACCAGCTGTACAGAGGGTGAAGCCAACGGATCCACCAGGGTTTCGCTGCTTCTGCCAACAGCGGAGGAGTATTAACCATCAGAAAACAGGTCTCTGCCCAGATCTGGAAGGGAGCGGGGACTCACAGCTTGTGCACCTGCCCATCCTGTCCTCTCTGTCCTACCTTAGTTCACCAAATGTGTCTGACATGGTCAGGGGTAGCCAAAACCCCTGGAGCCCACCCTAAAGCTGAAGCAGATCTATCAGTTAGTCCTCCCCCAGCCCCAACCATCAGCCTCAGGGCTCTATGTCTAGTTCTGGTCAAGGACCGCCACCAACCAATTCCTTATGCTTGGCTGGAGACTGTCGGGAGCCACAACCTCGTCCAGCCCCAACTCAGTTCCAGCCCTGGCCTGGGACTGTCCCTAGATCAAGTCCCTTCCAGCACAGGCCTGGGGCTTCTTTCCACCCCATCTCTGAGTGGTCCACCATCCGCAGCCCTGGACGAAAACACCAGTAAAACCACTGCCCTACCCCTCATCACGGGCTATGATTACCATGGTCTCAACGTGGGCAATCAGCAGCTTCATTAGTGGGTCTGCAGGGCCTTCACCGTGTGCGTTTGGGAGATCGCCTGCTGGAATCCTCCGTTCGCACTGCGGCCACCTCCTGTTGGCTTCACTCTGCCTGTGACATTCAGGAGCAGAATAGACATGACAGAGGGAGCAGGAGGGACTCGGCCATTCCTCCTGCCCTTGTTGCCCTTTTCCCCAGGGTGCCGTGTACCTCAGCCTCGGAAAAACAGATTACAGCGAACCACGTGGACCACAACAGAAGCTGTGGCTGCCCCATCCCTGGAGGTGTTCCAGGCCAGGTCGGACGGGGCTTGGAGCAACCTGGGCTGGGGGGAGGTGTCCCTGCCCAGGGCAGGGGGTGGAACTAGATAATCTTCAAGGTCCCTTCCAACCCAAACCATTCTGTGATTCTATGATTACCTGCCTGCTCGGAGTGACATGCAGGAGTTGAGTACGTATTTTTATGTCTCTAATCCCCTAATAAAAGCCGCCCCAGTTAAAATAAATCTGCCTGGGGGATCACAGCAGCCGGACGGTGCTTCCCAGGGGCTGCGCTGGTGCGGAGGGAGCTGCTCCCACCAGCTTGTCCGGGACAGACCTCAGAGCAGCGGAGTGGCAGGAAGGAGATGGCCCAATGAGGTGTAATTGCTGGGGGGGGCCCTGAAAGTTCATTACCAAATCAGTGTGTGCATGAGACATGAGGCAGTTGAAACAGAGACGAATATCGCCTCTGGGCTTGGCAAAAATTATCTCCAGCTCCTTGGATCAGGTGGAATACGCATGTCGAATCCTCTTTTTAGCATTTCCTAACCGTGGCTTTCAAACAAAGGGCCCTAAATACACATTTTAAACAAAGACACTAATTTCTGTTGAAATGCTGTCCCTGGCTGTGATGATCGGAGGCGCCGGAGCAAGACGAGCGGCTGTCTGGCGGCTCTCCCCACCGAGGAACCGCAGGAACGCAAGGGGCAAGCTCCTCTCCTCCTCTAATTAAGCTGCATGTGGACTCCCTGACAGCAAAGTGGCATCCAGAAGCTCAAGACCCCGTCATTTATTTGGGTTTTCTGGTGTTTTTGTGGGGTTTCTCTTCCCTACATGATTTACAAGGTGCTCCACTCCTTTAGCGCGTGCCTTAGCCTTTCTCCTGCGAGGTGCCACGGAGCAAGGTCATGGGTGATTTATACAAAATTATGTGGTTTTTCAGTAAGTCCAAGGTTTCTTCGTCGCTCCATTGTTCCTCATGCCCAAATTCAGTATGGATTTCTGCTTCAGTTCCTCGAGTTACAGGTTTGGGGACTAAAGGAATAATTATTACTGGGCCCCGTTAGGAAAAAAAAAAATCTGTAAGATTTTTGGCCATAGGTGATTATAGTTTCCGCAGCTGAATAAATCAGTGTCCCATAACTGACAGGGGATAATGGATTTAATAAATAGCTATGATTAAGTCTGATGTTATTTTTAAATAATTTCAAAAACTGTTACTCTAATCCCTCCGTGGCCGGCAGAAAGGATGCTGCTTAGAAGTTAAAATTAGTTCCTTAATGTTCAGCCTGGTGTGGAGTTACAGACCCTCCAGGGCTGTGCTGGTTTTTCTGGGGCATCTGCTTACGCCGACTGCCTAATGGACGTTAGCAGCTGCGTTTGGCAAGTGGGAAAGGGCTCCCACTGCTCGCCCTGCTGCCTCTTCTCCTTCCCGGGGCTCAGTTCCCTCGCCAGGAGCTCCCACCAACTCCAGCCCGGCTGACGGGATAATCAGTTGCTGTTACACTTCATGATGTTACCCACTTTACAAGCTGTCTTCCCGCACAGCAGTTCCCTTCTCCTTAATTCCCAGGGAATTCCCAGACCTCTTTGTCAATAAATACAGATCTCTTCTGTATAATGGCAATAAGACCTTTTTTTTTCTTTACTTTTTTTTTCCCCAGCACCTACATTTCTGAGTGATCCCATTTCTTGGCTGGAAAAAGGCACCGCAGAACACGGTGCCTTGAGAAGCACCGCACAGAGGGATAAGTTTTCTGGTCTGTGTAACCTCAGGGAAGCGTTAGGCATGAATAGAGGATTTGCGCAACCAAATAAAAACTCCTGGCAAAGCTGAACCGGGATCGCGGGAACGGAGATGTCCCACGGTGCAGCGGGTGACCATGGCAGAGTTGGATTTACCAAACCCGCTGTAATGGGCCGGATTCCCAGGTATTTGGGAGAAAATTAAGCTGCCTTGAAGACAGGCTTCCCTTCCCTCCGTGCCACCGCACCACAGAGCCCTGGTACGTTCCTGTGCCCACCGCAGGGACGAGGCACTGGACTGGGACCAGTTTCCCCTGACCTGCAATGCGAGATGCGGTGCTGCACTGCCACCCACCCCCGGGGACACCTCTCCTCCTCGTCTACCCCTCTCCTCCTTGTCTACCGACTCTAAAGATCCCATGGCTCCAGCAGGAGCTGTTTCACTCAAGTTGTTGGAAAACCATGCTTCTTCCTTCATTTTTGTGCGTTGCTTTGCCTTTGAATGAGCTGTCTGAACTGACGCATCCCCACGGCTGCAGAGGAGCTGGGGGGCGGG
>VZSZ01002472.1:326339-344494 GCA_013398815.1 Ibidorhyncha struthersii
GGGCGGGGGGGGGGGGGGGGAGAGAAAAGCAGGGGAGGGGAGGAAAGCAGGGCCACTTTTTTGAGGCTGCTACACTAAATCAGGGGAAACAACAAGCTGCACCTTGAGCCTCGGCAAATCCAGCTGCGGAGCTCGGCTTTGCCGCTGGCTCAGCAGTAAGACAGGGATAACAATAAATCCCTTCTCCCACTTTCCGCAAGTCCTGATGAGATAGACTGTAGGGGACGGGGGCTGTCACTTATTGTGCGCTTGTTTAGTGCCAGGCACCATGCGGCTCTGAGCTCAACTCCAACCCGCGGCCGCTGCCCCAGAAACAGGACTGAAATGAATCTCATGGCCGGCGGCGGGGAGGTCACCGGCTGCCCGACGGCCGCCTCCCCGGGAGCAACCGCTGCAGAGTCAGCGCTGCCTCCCTCCGGGATCGTGCGCCGGGAGGACGCATCCCAACTGAAAAAGGAGGAATTCGCAGGCTCCATCCCTGCCACACTTAGGAGTTGCCCCGCATCCACCAGCAGTTGCCTCGGCAGCTGGTTCAGGAACCCACACGGACATTTCCTTGGTGTTACTGTAACTAATAAGTAAAATTAATTTGTTGATGTTAGCTTAATGGACTACATTAGAGCTGATGGAGAAAATATGCTGTCCGAGAGTAGGCGTTCAGGGGGTTGGCAGGAATCCCTACCTTTGCTCACTCTCTGCCAGGTGAGGTTTTCCTTTCACGGAAGGTTTGCTTGGACCAGCTGCTATGGCCCTACAACCTCCCACGATGGAGCTGGGGCTGTTCCTGCCTCATCTAACCCCTCCATGGAGATCCACGTGATGACGTCTTTCCTGACCAGCGCCTTTCTCCGCATGCAGTGAGAATAAACCCATTACAGAAACGTGAAAAGAACAGAGGAGGGAAAAATCAGTGCATTTATCTTGGGGTTTAAAACTGGTATTTTCAAATGTGCCACCAGTCACCATCTAACTAACCCGCGGTGCCCCGGTGGGCGCACGGGGCAAAGGGTGGCAGGGTGGGACAGAGCAGCCACGAAGAAAACCTCTAAACTGGAACCGCAGCTTTTCATACCTGTCACGATGTGGATTTTCAGCTTGAGCACACAAGGCTGAGCTCAGGGGACGCTGTCATGTAGATTTAGGGTTTTATCTCCTTTCCTCTCCATTAGCTGTGATACCCTCTTATTATGCGGAAAACCGAAACGTTGGGTTTTTTTTTTCCTCCAGCAATTGTTCCCTTTCCTGTTGGGCAAATATCGATCTGCCCGTGTCCTCGGCATGGGGGTGAAATGAGCTCTGCTCATCCTCTGCCTGCTCGCGGGGCCGAGCGCTCAGGGGTGTCACCTCTCGTGCCATCAGTGACCGGAGCGAAGGCCGGGGAGGGGGTTGCTAATCAATTTACACGTGTTTCTCTCTCCCCATCCTCTCCCTCCCTGCGCTGGCAGTGCCAGAGGGCTGAACAGGGTCTGATTGCGCTTGGCAGGGGGAGAGGGAGTGGAAAGGGCAGAGAGGGAAAGAGCAGCCCAGGATGAGGATAAACTTCTCGCAGCCTTGGTGCACATCCATATACCGCAGCACCTCGGATGAGAGGGCTCTCCAGGCAGAGGAGCATCTCCTGGGGGCCGGCCCGTGCCAGAGGCTGCCCCCGCTTATCTCAGGGCGTGATTTTAAGCCAATTTAATTAAATTGCTTGGCAAGGTTGCCAGGACTCATCTATTTCAGCTTGAGCCAGGACTGTTTTGATTTAGCGTTGGCTGATTAGGAATTAGCTGGAACAAACCGCTCAGAAAACAAAATTAGAGGGTGCACACTAACTTTTGCACCAGATTAAGTTGAATTAAAAAGCAATTGAAATGTAATTTTCCTGTCTCAAGCAGCCAAGAAACAAGATAATGCAACCGGTGGCACTTGAAGCTTAAATATACAGTGCCTAGGATTAGCACAACTGGATTTTTAATGCCCACAAACACCAGATTTATCTGCAGGTCTTCTCTCAAACCTCCCCCCATCACCTTCCGCACAAAGCTTCGTTCAGCTCCTTTCATTTGCCTTGAAAGGGAGAGTTGATACGACCCCGGGATTTGAATCCGTGACTTAAAGCAGCCCCGGTACTGCTCAGCGTATTTCCATAGGTATTTCCATGCTGGAAATAGCCGCACAGTGAACGAGTTGTTCCCTGTAATTCCTATAATTTGGTTTAAAATGGCTNNTTCCGTGTACACGGCTGGCAGGGTGCGAAGGCCCCGCCGTGCTCCCGGGGTGCGGAGGGTGCAGAGCCCGGCGGTGGGTGCCGCTCCCCCGTCTTCCCCTCCACGAGCCCGGGCCCCCGCTCTCAATTACTGTGCTGCCCGTCTCCCTCGCAGAAAAAGATGCCACGTAATTTAAAATCGGGTTTTAATTAAATATTCTAATAGCTGCTTTCCCGACCCGCTTGGCAAACGCTGCTCCTCCTCTCCCCACCGGCTGGACACACGGAGGGGTACGGAGTGGGTTTTATGGGTATTTGCTCAACAGGGCGGTGGCTTGGAGGGCTTTGAAGAACCAGGATGCCTTCAGGACTTCAGAGTCCCCAAAACTGCCCCCAGCGCTGTAGCCAAGCCCCGCTGCGAGCGGTTATTTTGAGGGCAGGGATGCTGCGGTCCCCGTTGGCCAGAGCGGCGGCACGGGCAGAAGGACGAGCAGCGCAAGCAGCCCGAGCGTTGGCGTGTAACTGGTGTTAGGGCACCGTAAAATGCAAACGATCTCTTGACGAAAGCTGCTGGGGACTGTGATAGGCACATAACGTAGCGTGATAAGAGCTGCCCAGCAGCTCCTGGCCAAAATCTATAGTGCTCATGAAGATAATAGTTTCCTGTGTTGTACGGGTGCAGGATGGCATCTCCCGTGAAGGGTCTGGCCACAAACAAGGCCACAGTGGGCACTCATATCGAGGAGGCGTGGGGGGGGAACAGGGTGGCCTGGGCAGGAGGGCAGCTCGGGAGGGAAGGCATCACCATCCATCCTCCTCCAGGTGCATCAAGGTAGCCACGGCAAAGGAGCAGCTGGAGATAACGGGGGGGGCTGTCCTGGGAAGAGCCAATCATGGGGGGAGGAGGTGTCTCCCTGGGGGCAATAAAAGAGGCAGGTCAGGGTGATGGGGCATGAGAGAGAGTTGGGGTGAGTGGTTCTCCTCTTCTTTGGGGTGGTGGGGTCTCCTCCGCTCTATGATGAGCGTGGTGCTGCTGGTTGGCCTCTCCTGGCTGTTTGGCGTTGTGCCGGGTCTTCTGTTTGGCTGGTGTCAGCACGGGGGTTGTGGCGCACCTCTGCTGGGGGCGGGGAGGAGGCTCCCCAAAAAGAAGAGGTCTTTTAGGGTGTTACTGTTCCCCTCTGTTGAAGGGGGAAATCAAGGAAGGGAGGCTGAAGTAGACCTTGGAAGGTTTGAGTGTAGGGCTTAAGGCTATGGGGTGTAATTGGCTTGAGCTAAGAGGTGGCTCATCCCAGTCCCCCAGTGAGCTGGGGGAGGTCTGCAGCTTGGTGGCTGCGTTGGGGTAAAGAGCTGATGGTGCTGGTATCCAGCCTTGGTTACTGGGGCAAGAAATGAGGAGAGAGGACCAAAAAGAGCCCACCAAAACCTTAAACTTAGGAAGAAGGATGAAGGGGAAGCCCTTGGAGGCTGATCTGAGCCACAGGTGTTGGCTGTAAGCCTGGAGGGAAGGTGAAGATGCAGTGCCTGTGTGTGGTTTATGCCCAGCCTGACTTTGGGGGGGGCCTTGGTGGTGGCTGGCTGCTCTGAAAACACCTCCGCTGGGTGGAGGGCTTGCTTTTTCTGTCAAAAAAAAAACTGTCCGGAGGCCTGCTCTTGGTCTTATTTGTGCGTATGACTGTGGCTCTTACTAGGAGAAGCTTAGATATCACTTATTTTTACCTGTCCCTGTTTAATGCTTTTCACCTGACAAGCTGGGGTTCCAAGGGGAACTCTTTGCTTAGTTAAACGTGGTCACTTCATGGCACTGCATGTGGCTTTGTCTTTCCTGGGGAGGGGGGTGCCTGGTGTAGGAAGCCAAGCTGGGCTGTGCGGTGGGGTGAGAGAGGAGGCTTTGCTGTGGTGACCTGTCCTTAAATCAGACCTTAAGCTGATGCTTTTGGAGGCAAGAGGCCTTGCTCGGTTTGGGCTGTGTGTCTAGGAAAACCTAAAAGCCCTGGGACCAAAACCGGAGGAAGGTGGTGTCCCTGTAGCCATGAGAAGTGGCGTGTCCGGCTTCCTCATGGGATTACAGCAGCAGCTGTAATCTTTGTAGCATGGTATTAAGTGGTAGTTTGTGCTCACACTTAGTTTGGTGGCTCTGCTGCAGCCCGTGAGGATCCCACTGAGTTCTACTTAGGGCAGGGGACCTCCAGCACCTCCTGTGGTGGGGAGGTGGGGGAGAAAATGAGTGGCACAGGCTGTTGGTGGGAGTGTGTGGAGGTCCCAGACCCCTCTGTGGATGGAGGTGGATGCCGCTGGTGCGGTTGTGACCTGACACTGCTCTGTCCTGAACCCCAAAAGCACGTGAAGGCTTTCAGCTGGCACCTCTCTCAAACCTGCCACGATGCCGGTCGTGAACAAGCACAGTGAGCGGATGAGGAAGTTCAAGAACAAGGGCAAGGACACAGCCGTAAGTACTGATCTCCACCACCTGCCTGTGCTGTCCCCTTTGGGCAGTGGTTGCTACTGGGGGTTTACCAGTTGGCAGGAGCTGATGTGAAGGCTTCTGCAGGGCAATTGCCCCCAAATCTACTCATATGAGGGAACAAAGGTGGGGGGATGCTCAGCTACTTTTTGGGATGTGGTGTGGAGCTGGCTGGGCTGCAAGGAGTGTGGTGACACAGGCAACGGGGACGTGAGTTTTGAGTGGGTGACTCTGGGCTGTGCTGGGGAAGGGAGATGGTTCAGCCACATCCTGCTGAGCTCTCCGCAGCAGCTCTCCCTGCAGAGAGGGGGCTGCTATGGGATGTCAGACCATGGCATCTGTCAGTTGGCTTTAAGCCGGTAGAGCTGATGAGGGTTTGCCTTTCAGGTTCAGCAAATCTACTTTTAAAAACACCCACTGGCTGCTGCTCACCCAGCAGCCCGTGTCCTTGGGGGGCACTGAGAGGCTTTACCCTGTCCTGTCTCCTATGTACCCCTCAGGCTGTAGCAAGGGGCTGCCCAAGAGCAGCTGCTGGCTCTCTGTGCCCCCCCCATAGGAAACTTGGGCTGTAGAGATGAGCTCCTTAGGGAATAGAGTGATGCAGACACCGGTGGGGTGGTGCCCTTCTCCTCCCCTCCAGGCCCTGCGGAAGCAAAGAGTGGAGGTGACCATTGAGCTGCGAAAGGCTAAAAAGGATGAGCAGATCCTGAAGCGCAGGAGTATTTCATTCAGTTTGATGGACAAGAGTCTCTCTCCAGGAGAAGACAAAAGAAATGAGGTGAGTGCTGGGCGCTCTGCACCTGGGCAGGGTCAGTGCTGCAGCTTGTGCAGTAGGTCTCATCTACTTGGACCACTACCAAGTCCAGCTCAAGTGACCTGGGTTAAATAGCCAGTGCCACTCCTGATGGCCATGCCCGGTGTGGGGGAGTGTTTTAGACTGCCCAGCCCTCCGTCTGTTGTTTTGCATGGGGAGGATGTCCTGTGTGGCTTCCCTCGATGGCAGGTAGAACAGGCTGGTGCTCCAGCTCGCTGGGTGCTGGCAAAGGTCCTGTCTGGCTCCTTGCACAGCGAGGGGTAATTACCGAGCTCGCAGGCCCCTTGCGGTGTGCCAGTGACTCTTTCCGTGCTTGATTATAAGGATTAGTTGCCTTGAAGGCTCTTGTGGATTCTCTTCCTCTGCCTCATCTCGAAACTGCATTGCATAAAGAACAGACATTGCTTAGATATGAAGTGGTGACTGACTCGGGTCTAGACAGCTGATTGACTGCAGAGATTAAACCGGAGGCAGTCCTGGCTTGCCATCTGACTCTGAATCATTCCCTGTGACACAGACTGTTCAGCTGTCCTTGGAGAAAATCGCTGAAGCTGTGAATGGGAGCAACACGGAGCTGCAGCTGCAGGCTACGCAGGCCACCAGGTATGCTGCCTGGCCGCTCTGCGCTGGGAGGGAGGTGGCTGGTGGAGCTGCGGTGGGTCCTGTCAGCAGAAGGCGTTTCTTCCTGTCTGGAGAGCTCTCTGAAGACATGGCGAAGGGGGAAGGAGCCTGGTAACCCAAACTGCCCTGAGGGACCTCAGCTGGTGCCTGTTTTGTGCCCTGTGTGCCGTGCTTGGCTCCATCTGCAGTGCCTGTGGTGGGGACCTGTGTGGCTGAACCTAACCAAGGGGTTGGCTGTGGCTCCTGGAGCTGCCCCCCCTCGCTGTGCTGGGGCAGGGACCACGTTGGTTCCCATCAGCTGGTGAGGTGGTTGGGCAGAAGCCAAGTGCTGAAGGCTTGGGCAGGACAAGGGTCACTGCTGAGCAGGGCTGTCCCCACCTGGGTGGGTGCAGGAGGGATGACAGGGTGCCATCATCACCCAGCTGGCAGCAGGGGTGTCTCCTGAGGGTCCCGGAGAGGCTGCATTGCTGCTGGTGCTTCCTTGGCTGGCTCAAGCTGTCGGATCGGTGATCTGCCTGTGTGCCAGGGGACCAGTGCTGTTCCTGATGGCTGCTCAGGGCAGTCTCTGCTCCCAGAGAGCAGATCAAAAGCTTTGCTCCCAAGGTGTTGACCGGAGGCTGGCCAGAGCAGAGCCTTCCGAAAGGGGCAAGGCTCCCTAATCCACTGTGCAGCCCAGAGCTGGCTTTCTGCCTGCCCAAACCAAGCCTGCCCACGCAGCCACCCACACCTCCTGGGTGCTGTGGTGGGGTACCAGTGGCAGCACTACCACAGCTCTGAGCCAGGGGTTCACCTCCATGCCACCCTCTGCCTGCAGCTGCTGAGCGAACTGGGCTAGGAAGTGTATCTGTCTGAAAGTGTTTCTTTTTCTGGCTTTCTTTTGGCTCCATCAACGCCCTGATCCCATCTCCTGGGCAGCTCCACACACTTCTGTGCTGGTGTGAGGCAGGAAACAGCTGTGGGGGGGGTGTGATTGTGTGTCTTAGCTGGAAAAGCGGTTCTGTGAAACCTCATTTTAAATGTGAGCTCTGGTCTGCGCAGGGCTGGCAGAAGCAGGCTGTAAGAGAACAAACTGCATATATTGATTATTCACTGTCTGGGACTCCTGCAAGACGGGGGACTCCTGCAAGACGGGGGACTCCTGCAAGACGGGGGACTCCTGCAAGACGGGGAGCACGGAATAGTGTTGTCATGGTCCCAAAAGGATATGTGAAGTATTGTGCTCCAACAGACACCCTGCTGTTGCTTCAGCATCTTCTTACATGTGTCTCCTGCAGAAGCTTCTCTATGGCAACTCCTCTGCCAGAGGGTTTGCTGACACGGGATGCTGAACGAGCATCTCTTATGGGTCCTGCTTCCCTCACAGGCCACAGCCTTGTACCAGGGTTGTGGTGTATCACGGCTTCTCATGGTGGGCTGTGCTGTGTCTTCTCTTGCAGAAGAATTCTGTCCAGGCAGAAGGACCCACCTATCAATCAGATCATCGAGCTGGGGATCATCCCCAGGCTGGTTGAATTCCTGACCCGTGCTGACAATGCTCCTCTGCAGTTCGAAGCAGCCTGGGCACTGACTAACATCGCCTCTGGCACCTCCGACCACACCAAGGCGGTAGTGGAGGCAGGTGCCATCCCAGCCTTCATCTCCCTCCTGTCCTCCCCGCACATGCACATCAGCGAGCAGTCTGTGTGGGCACTGGGCAACATCGCAGGTAAGCGGAGGTCTGCAGGCCTGGGGGCGTGCAGAGGGTCACTGTTCAAGCCAGCACTGGGGAGCTAAGAAATATTGATGTTCCTCAAGACAGCCTTGTCTCCCTGCAGCTCTGTCTCCAAGCTGCTGCCCCTTTTTGAAACCCTTCAGTCCCTTCACATGGCCTGGCAGCCTTTGAGACCCTGTGTTGGTTAGAATCACAGAATAGCTTGGGCTGGAAGGGACCTTTGGAGGCCATCTAGTCCACACACACCACCCCCCTACCCCCACAATGAGCAGGGACACTTTCAACTAGATCAGGTTGCTCAGAGCCCTGTCTGACCTGACCTTAAATGTTTCCACCTTTCTGGGCAACCTGGGCCAGTGTTTTTCTGCTCTCACTGTAAACGAACAAAAAAAAAAAACCAACCTAAACTCCTTCCTTGTATGTAGTCTAAATTTTCCCTCTTTTAATTTAAAGCAATTACTCCTCATTGTATTGCTCCCCTCCCTGATCAAGAGTCCCTCCCCACCTTTCCTGGAGCCCCTTTAGGGACTGGAAGGGGCTAAAGGTCTCCCTGGAGCCTCCTCTTCTCCAGGCTGAACAACCCCAACTCTCTCAGCCTGTCCTCATAGGAGAGGTGCTCCAGACCTCAGGGCATCTTTGTGGCCTCCTCTGGACCCACTCCAAGAGGTCCATGTCTTTCCTGTACTGAGGCAGCGCTGCAGGTGGGGTCTCATGGAGCAGAATCACCTCCCTCACCCTGCTGGCCATGCTTCTTGTGATGCAGTGCAGGATGTGGGTGGCTTTCTGTGCTGTGAGCGCAGGTTGTTGGCTTATGTCCAGCTTTTCATCCACTAGTATCCCCAAGTCCTTCTCAGCAAGGCTGCTTTCAATCCCTTCATCCCCCCAGCCTGGATTGATACCAGGAGTCGCCCTGACCTAGGTGCAAGACCCTGCACTTGGCCTTGTTGAACCTCATGAGGTTTACACAGGCCCACTTCTTGAGCCTGTTGAAGTCCCTCTGGATAGCATCCCAGCCCTCAGGCATGTTGACTGCACCACCCAGCTTGGTGTCATCTGCAGACTTGCCGAGGGTGCACTCGATACCACTGTATGTCACTGATGAAGATATTGAAGAGTACTGGTCCCAATATGGGCCCCTGAGGGACACCACTTGTCACAGATCTCCATCTGGACATTGAGCACTACCCTCTGGATGCAATCATCCAACCAGTTCCTCGTCTGTTGAACAGTCCACCCATCAACTCCATTTCTCTCTCCAATTTAGAGAGAAGGATGTTGTGGGGCACCATGTCAAAGGCCTTACAGAAGTCCAATAGGTGGCATCCATAGCTCTTCCTTTGTCCACTGATGTAGTCACTCCATCATAGAAGGTGACTAGGTTGGTTCTGCAAGAGGATTTTGGCCAAAGCCAAGTGCAAGACTCCATCCTGCTGGGATGGTCTGAGCCACTAGTGTTGTCAGTAGGGTAGAACAGGACAGGCTGTGTCTGGTTAGCCTGCTACAAACTAGCTGTGATGGCACTCCAGTCTAAGTATTTTCAGGTGGGGAAGATTTAGCAGGTAATGGTGTGTGGCTGGTGAGCCCAGTCACCCAGCCCTGGCCTGTGGCTGCAGTCCTGATTGCTATGTGATGTTGGCTGTCTTGTGACTTGGGCAGATGCAATAAACACCCCTTTCTTTTTTTTAATCTGTACAGGCGATGGTCCCCTATACAGAGATGCTCTTATCAGTTGCAGTGCGATTCCTCCCTTGCTGGCTCTGGTGTCACCTGTAACTCCAGTAAATAACCTTCATTTTCTTGACTTAACAGCTCTTGATCACTTGGGTACTGGGTGAATGGTGGTCTGTCATCTGCCTTATAAACAACAAGCTATTTGCATAATTGAATGAGACCCTGTCTTAAACTGGTTTTAATGACCCTGCCTCGGCACTATATCCAAAGCTGGGGATGCCAAGCAGACAGTCCACTAGTCAATGTGATGTCTTCTAGTCTTAGCTTATCTATCTGGCTTTGACCATCTCAAGCTAGGAATAAGATGCAACTGGCGCAAGGTAGACTTGCGTGTGGAAGGGCTGAACTTGCCCTTCAGGCTTCCTCCTGCTGCTCTCTGGGTAGCTCTAAACTGCGGGATTTGTGCCTTGTCGCTGCCCTTCTGCAACAGTGCCTGTCCCGCTGCTTTCTTGGTATCTGGGAGAGAAAGGCCTTCACTGAGAAGCTCTCGGGGGCTGTAACAGTGGCACCAATGCCTGCAGGTGTCCCATCCCTGGGTATGGTGGAAGCTGTGTGCTTTCTGTAGGCATAACTGTGGCCTTTCAGGCTGGTGTTAAGAAAAGGCCCTCTAGGCCTTCTGTGAGTCTATACTGCAAGATTTTTTTTTTTTTTTTTTTAAAAAATAACTAACTTTTCTGGCTGCTCAGTTCCTAGCCCAGCCCGTGGTGGCCTCTTCTTAAGAAGCCCTGTGGAAGAAACACAACAAAACGCCAGTTCATATATAAGCACACCTTGGTAGCTGCAATGCTTTCAATGTAGCTCTGCTAATCTCCTGGGAGCATCCTTCCTGGGATGGACTGTCTGAATGGTGCAACTTAACCAAATCCCCGCAGTGCCCTAGTCTAGAACAATGAGCTGTTAATATTTATTAATGCTAATATTGGAAAAAAGACCCATCAAATTCCTGATCTTGTCCAAAGAATGCTCTGTAAGCTGTCACAAGGACCCAGCAAATAAGCTGTTTGGCACCTTTGTCAGTCATTGTAGTTTGTCATGCCACCAGAGACGAAGTTATTGGAACTTAATGTTGGGGAGGGAGGGGGTGAATCTACTATCTTAGCCACTTACCTGTTTCATCTCTCTTCTTCAAATAAGCCTCAGCCCTTATTAAGAGGGCTTCCTCTGGCTACTTGATAACATCTGTGAGCTGCAGGGACCAGAAGAAGGGTGCTACCTCTTCCTCACTTATTACTGCAGTGAGGATCTTACATCTCCCTCTTGTTTCAGGTTGGGTTCCTGAGGAACATCACATGGACGCTGTCAAACCTCTGTAGGAACAAGAACCCCTACCCGCCCCTGAATGCGATGAAGAAGATGCTACCAGTCCTCATCTGCCTCATGAAACATGAGGACAAGGACATTATTTCTGACTCCTGCTGGGCTGTTTCCTATCTGACTGATGGCTCCAATGACCGCATCCAGATTGTGGTGGACACAGGGATTCTGCCGAGGCTGGTGGAACTCATGGCCAGCCCAGAGTTGATAATCATGGTAGGAAACAATCAGCAATCTCCAGCCTCTGGTCCCTTAATGTAGGAACATCTGAGGAGAGGGAAGGCATGTTTCCTTACTAATGTGGCCAGTGTGGTCCGCTGTCTCCTCAGACTGTGGTACTACTTGGTTGCTGGTCAAGCCACTGATCTGTTCCAGCTTGCTGTGGCTGACAGACTGGATAGAGACTGTAAAGCCGCTTAGAGCAAAACAGGAGGACAAGTAGTCTGTAAATACAACAGTAATTACCTATGATACTTTCCTTCTTTGAAGGATCAAGCACTTACTGGGGGATCTTGCCGGACTTTCTGGCACGTATCCCTTGAGGTAAGGATTCTCCTCATCTCCTTTAATCTCTGTCTAGACTCCAGCTCTCCGTGCCATTGGGAATGTAGTCACGGGGACTGACGAGCAGACCCAGGCAGCTATCAATGCTGGTGTCTTGGCTGTCCTGCCCTGTCTCCTGCGACACGCAAAGCCATCCATACAGAAGGAAGCGGCATGGACGCTCAGTAACATTGCAGCGGGGCCTGCCCAGCAGATCCAACAACTCATCAGCTGTGGGTTATTGCCACCTCTGGTGGAGCTGCTTGATAAGGTAAGGGATGGGTGCAGTGCTGCACAAGCAATGCTGAGGTCTGTGATGCTTCATTTGTGAAGCACTGGGCATGCAGCCAGGAGCCACCTGAGCAGCCTGTTCCAAAGCTGTAGAGATCCTTGGAACAGCCTGGGCCCTCGGACTTGGCAGTACACCTGTATGAGAGCATAGCTTGGGGCTGCTCTTGGAAGCTCTACCAGGTGTCCACCCATCACTCGAAGTGCTAGGGAAGGTGGGCCAGTCCAAACTGAATACAAGGGAAACGGCTATCCTCACCTCACACTCATCTTAGAGGGATGCTAAAGCTTCAGAGTGCCTTCACTGTGCTGCCCTTCCAGGGGGACTTCAAAGCTCAGAAGGAGGCTGTGTGGGCGGTGGCCAACTTCATGACAGGAGGCACTGAGGAGCAGGTGGTGGAACTTGTCCGCTCTGGGGTCCTCAAACCTCTGCTCAACCTGCTCTTGGCCAAAGACAGCAAAACTGTCCTGATCATCCTGGATACTATTTCAAATCTCTTCCTGGTAAGTTCTTCTACAATCTCTTGCATCCTTTCCCCAAAAGAGCAGCAAGGTGTGAGCCATTGTGTAGCTGAACAGCTTCTCCTACAGCAGCTACTGGTCTTTCAGGAGTAAGAGTTAAACTTCATGTGGTCTGACGTGAACTTCATGTGGTCTGACTTGCTCTTGGACATCCTTAGGTTGTCCAGAGGGTTTGACAAGATTAAGTTCCCAAACTGTGCCTCTTCCCTTCCTGTGGCTTTTTTTTTTTTTGGCCTCCTTCTGGAAAGGAACAGAGGTTACGTGTTAATTCCCAAGCTGGACGGAGGTGAAGGTCTTGCAGAAATGCAACTGCAGAGAAAACAAGTGGTCCTGGGGGCCTTTCAGTTTGGCTCCCTGCCAGCAGATGTCTAGGTGCCTCTCACCTGAAAGCCTGTTTCTCGTAGCACCTTTGAACCAGTGAAATGGCTTTTGCAAATGACATAGTGGGTGGCAGGTCACAGCTGCTGCTTCTCCGTGTGTGGATGTGACGGAGTAGGGCTTGGCTAGCTTGTCTGGTTGGCAGTCAAGCCACTCTGCAGTAATCCCAGCAGGGACTGGTGCTTCATGCATAGTAGTCCTATCCCTGGGATCGGGTAAGGACTGTAAATGCAGGAGCTGTGGAGTTGTAGATCAGGGTCTTGCAGTGAAGACTATCTGTAAGAGGCCTGAGAGAAGGTTATATTTTCCTGCTTGGTTATCTGATCTTACAGACAGCTGACAAGCTGGGAGAGACAGAAAGGTTGTGTCTGCTGGTGGAGGAGCTAGATGGTCTGGAGAAAATTGAAGCCTTGCAAACCCATGACAACAACATGGTCTACCGAGCTGCACTGAATATCATAGAGAAATACTTTTCTGGTGAGGTATGTGAGCTCTTGCTGTTTCTCATCCAAAAATATGAAGCTGTTACACACTGGAATGAAGCACAGACTGTAAGAATGCTGAAATAGGTTTTTGGAAGAGACCTCTACATGACTAGAGTAGTCTTTGCATCTTGTTCCAGTTGCTTTTAAAGGTGTGTTTAAAAAAAAAAAACCTCCAAGCTGTTGTCAGCTGATGGGTTGCACAACAGATATGGCTGCCATGATAGCATCTTGCTGCTGGAATTTAAACTGGCATCAGCTGGAGTTACTGCAGTTGCTGATATGAATACCAAATGTGGAGAAGTTCTTCCTCCTTTGGAGCTGAGCTAGCTTGTCACTATGAACGAAAGCCTCCCACTCGGCAGATAACCGTGCTCAGGTTGCATTTGGATTACTTGACCCTTCTCATGCTAATGAACTTATGGAAAAAGAGGCTTGGGCACCAGCTAGCTGTTAAGAGTCCCATGATGTCACAGATGCCATGCTCGGTCCGAGGCTTAGTCTTGCAGATGGAGAAACATCAGGGAAGAGGCTTAGTGGTTTGGCAGATCTTGGAGCTGAGGCTCCGTCTAGATGTGAACTGCAGCAGCAGGGAGCAAATGTTTGGTTTAGTCCTCTGCCCAGACCAGGGTCTGTGGGACATCCCTGCGAGAGGGTGTGGAGGAAGCTCTCCTACACACCGGCACCTGCCTGAGGGGCTGAATGCTGGGGGAATGTCTCTCCAAAGCATTCCTGGCTTGTTGCTGTTCCAAGCAGGCTATTTAATTTGATTGAGTTCTGCCTCTGGTCTCTGAGCCTGTAGACTTGGCTGGGTTTTGTGTGTGAGATGCAGGGACGCGGCAGCTTCAGTGTGCTGTGAAGGACTTGGTCTGGTCTCCAAGGGTCCTGTTAGAGTCAAGCTGATCTTAACAATTTGTTACAGCAGTAGAACTCTTTTAAAAACAAGAATAAAAGAGTAAACTGCGGTAAAAAGCTTCAGGCAAACTCTGGTGCAAATAGTTTAGGTTTATTAAGATGCAGAACCTTTAACTGATGGCTATCAACTTCCTCCTAGGAAAATCCAGATCTGCAGCCTGAGACTGGTGAAGACGGACTATATGACTTCTCAGTGGAGAAGCAAGACTTCAACTTCTGAAGATGAAGCACTACACAGCTCTGAGCTGATGGGTGAAGGTGTTCTACCAGAACTCAGATGTCCAGACCAAGAGGAGCAAAACCACTGAGTCTTTTTACTTCTGAAAGTTGTCAATAAATTGCATTTCTGTCTTTGTACTTCTTGNATAGACCTTTTTTCCATAGTGTCTAAGCTCCTGCAGAAAGGTATTGGAGCTCCTGGGCATGTCTTCTAGGTGAAACTTTCTTCTAGCTCCATTAAGCTGCTGGAGAGCAGGGTGTTACCACCAAATCTCAGCACTAGCACCGCGACCCAGCTGAACTTCCAGGCTTGGCTTGGAGTGGCTGAAGCAGCTCTGAAAAGCTGTTCAAGAGGTGTTTCGCCCTTCTGTGGGTGAATCCATCTCCATGCGAGAGGAGATCCATCTAGCGGAGAAGGAAATCAGCCAGGGGAAGGTGGGTCACTGTCACACCTGTGTGCCTGCTCTTCCACCCCCATGGTGGAATAGCAGGGTTGGGACACAGGAGGAGCTGAGTAAATGCTGGTCCTTTGGCAGCAAGGCTGTGTCAGTTACTGCCATGGGAGCTAATTCGGCTCCCACTGCAGCATCCCAGATGCTATCCACTGCCCTGGAGCCCATTGATCCAGCACTCTAATAGTGAGGACCTGTATTTCAGGTTTCCATTGTGTGCCGCTGGCCCTTCCTGAGAGGAGTCCTCTCTCTTCCCAAGCCCTCCAACTTTGGTTTCTAGCTGCAGGCTGAGCAGAAGGCAAGGATGGAGTTGATGTGGCTCTCAAGTCCAGCTTGCAGCAAGCTCTGGTGACCTGTGACCATCCCTGCAGCTATATGTGCTGCTCTGCTAGTGGCTGCATTGCACAACTGTAATGTGCTGCATGTTCATAACGAGCTGTTGGACACTGCTCCATCCTTGTAGTGCTGATGGGTTATGGAAGATTCTGCTAGGACCCTTCAGTCCACAGGGCTTGAAGCATCTCAAGGGCTTTGCTCCATGCAAGATTGTAGAAGCATAGAATGGTTTGGGTTGGAAGGGACCTTGAAGATCACCTCATTCCAACCCCCCTGCCCTGGGCAGGGACACCTCCCACCAGCCCAGATTGCTCAAAGCCCTGTCCAACCCGGTCTTGAACACCTCCAGGGATGGAGCCTCCACAACTTCCCTGGGCAACGTGTTCCAGTGGCTCACCACCCTCAGTGAAAAATTTCTTCCTAATATCTATTCTAAATCTCCCCTCTTCCAGTTTGAAGCCATTCCCACTTGTCGTATCACTATATGTCCTTGTAAAAAGTCCCTCCTCAGCCTTCTTGTAGGCCCCCTTCTTGTAGGGAGGCTGCTATAGGGTCTCCCCAGAGCCTTCTCTTCTCCAGGCTGAACACCCCCAACTCTCTCAGCCTGTGGTCCTAGGAGAGGTGCTCCAGCCCTTTCATCATCTTTGTGCCCTCCCCCCCAGAACTGCTCCAGGAGGTCCATGTCTTTCCTATGTTGGGGGCTCCAAAGCTGCAGATGGGGGTGGCAGCTTCCTTCTCCCTCCTGGGGGGGTTGACTCTTCTAAGTAACCTTGGCTGGGTTCAGGACTTTGCTTCTTTAGATGTGGTGGGAGGTGATGTGACAGTTAAACTTAATTCGAAGGGAAAAATCTTCTTTCCAGGAGGCAGAACCTCTTTCCTCCACCCTGGATCCGTTCACCAGAGGATTTATGCATTTCTCCTCTGGGCCACCTAGGAAAAAGGGGAGCTGGGTACTTAAAGTCTGGTTGTGCTTCACGCCCTGCAAGGAGGCGTGCAGCCCCGAGCGTGTGCGCCAGAGCTGGGTATCACTTATTTAACGTTAAAATGCTGGAGCTGATGAATTGCAAAAATGCTTCTTGGTTTTTATTCTTTGGATCCAAAGCGATGTACTTAAAACTGTTATAGAGCAACGCCTGAGCACGCGGCTGAAGGAAGCGCCTGTGAAAATCCTTTGTTTGTGCGCACGGGTTAACACAAAGGGCTCTGGCTCGGCTGAGTGCACCTTCTCGTAGTGTGCTGCTGCTGACGAGGCTGATGCAGCATCTGGAAAGGGTCAGATTTCACCAGGTAAAACGAATCTGAGGCAGGAGCTTCCTCAGTGTAAATGGAGATGCGGACCGGAGCTGGAGCCCCTGTGGCCGCCCTGACTTTGGACTGAGCTCCAGCACGGAGCATCCCACGTGGCTTTTCCCACGATCAGGCAGGACTGTCCCTTATGGGCGGCTGGGCGGCAGGGCTGCTCTATGCTGATGCTCTGCTGACTTAAAGCAAACGAAAAAGAGAAAGGGCAGAGCTATTTGACTTTTTTCCTTCTTTCCCATATGTGCTGGACATGAGCCTGCGGTAGATGGTGTTACGCCGAGCCCTGGGACCAAAGCTGCTCGCTCCCACCATCGCGTCCTTAAGCTGCAATAAAATAGTGTCCCTGTAGCCCTGAATGTGATGGAGAGAAAAACATGCCCTTTTTCTTAAGAGTCTCGGTATGTGCCTGCTGTCCTGTGCTGCAGGGCAAGCAAAGCGGAGGAGGTGTTTGGGGCGGACGGAGAACCAAGACCGGTGCCTGCCGGAACAGCGAGGCTGCTGGGCTGTACCCGCCTGCTGCTGCGCCGTGGGCATGCGAGCGACCTGCAGGCATCTGCTTGCCCGGTTAATTGGAGTTGCTCTCCTCTGATCACCACCGGCCCCAGTTGTCCCACCCGGGGTGCAGGCAGCAGCCACCGTGGCAATTTTGGCTTTGGCGCTCTGCTCCCAGCGGGGAATTGGAGCCACCTACTTCTCCCCATGGGATGGGATGGGGCAGCTGCGGGGACAAGGGATGCGTGAGGACCAGTGAGGGTGAGATGCTGCCGTGCTGCTTCCCCAAAGCAGCTCAACCTCCCGAGAGATGCACAAAAAAAGTACTTTTTCTAATTAAAGCATCCTGTGCCCCGGCCCCAGAGGAGCCATGGCTGCTCGGTCCCCGTGTCGCTGCCAGTGCCAGTGGCGGCCCATTTGCCCGGAATTGGGACCTGATTAATTTATGCAGATGGTGCAGGGTCTCTTCTAAAGCGCTTTTATGGCTAATTGTTCATTTCCTACCACCACAGGTGGACCCCGCCGCCCCCCGCCACCGCGCAGTCTCGTTATCCGGGTCTGGCTTTGCCAGAGCAGGTGGCAGGGGGTGTCCCTGAGGCTGCGCACCCGGAGCCTGCGGGAGCTGGTGAGGCAAAACCCGACGGCTGGGGAGAAAAAAGAGGGAGGGGGATTTTTAGGAAGAATTTGGATGGTGAAAAGCACCTCCTGAGCTTCCAGGAGTCTGCTGCTGCACCTGATGCTTGGCTGTAAATCGTCGAGGCTCTCCCCTCTTTCCCAGCTCTATGTTGCTTTCTCCATGGAAATTATGGGCAAAAAGCTTTTTCCTCCTCTTGCCCCTGGGAAGGGGTGGGCAGAGCAAAGAAATAAAAGTCAGGTATTTACTACTTGTGCCGGGCCGGGGGTACCCGTGGCACATGCCCGAGCAAACAGCCCCATCTCAGCCACACGGTGGGAAACAAGGCTGGTCCCAAGGTTTTGCCTCCATACAGGGAGCCGGGAAGGATCCTTGATTTAGGGAATTTTTCCATTGAATGTGATTTCCTTTCTGGTGGAAGTGGGAGGGCTGGTTTGTGGGATGCTTTGGGGGCGTTTTTGGCAGTTCGTAAATCAATAGCTGGGGTTGGGTCATGAGATGGAGGGAGGGATGGGGCGCAGCGGAGCTGGTGGGCAACAGCCAAAGTCAGCGGCTGTTAGCCTGCAAGGGGGGACAACGTGGGACGTGGGCATGTGGGGACCATTCAGGGCAGGTCCTGGGGGCTGAGCCGGCGGTCCCAGCTGCCCAGAGCTGTGGGTGTTGCTCCCAGACACCACATGCTTGACGCACACATGTTCAAACGCGTCCTCTTGTCACCTCCCATGTCCCCCCCGTGCAGCCCCATACACCCT
>VZSZ01002472.1:345986-391835 GCA_013398815.1 Ibidorhyncha struthersii
GCCAGGACACCCAGCCCTTTCCTGGGGTCTCTTCTGTACCTTCCCTGGGAGAATTTCCAGGACCGTCTTTCCCGCAGCCTTTTATAATCTGCCTTGCTCCGCTTTAGTTAATAACCCACCACCACCACCCCCCGCCAGCCTTCCAGGTGCCGAGGAGGATAACGTGGTTGCTAATGAGAAAACGTGCATTTAGTTGCTTTTAGCATTGGGTTTTGGGTTTTTTTAGTGGTCTTTTTTTCCCCCTCCTTCTATGCAACTTGCTCTTGCCTGGCAGATCATGCATTCAACTTTTGACGTTCCTGCCCTGAGCGAGAGGCGACACCAAAAGCAGAGCGTGTCCTGCCTCCTTACGAGGCCTCTGTGAGGGTGCACTTACGTTGCACCCTGAACGATCTGGATTAAGTCTTCTGGAGGCTGCTCCAGTCAATGCTGAGACCTCTTCTTTAATGGGAAGACATACAGTTTCTGCTTCTTGAGACTGCTGTGTGAATTATTAATAAATAAGGTCCGATCTGCTCTTTCAAAGGCAACAGGTGGATGCTTGGAAATCTCTTGGGCTGAAGGAGCCACGGTGCTACTTGGGGTCACTGGCATTGATCTATATAGAGCTGTTTCTGTGGGTGCATAAAACATTGTCAAATAATGAGAAAACAGCGCTAGTTAAACTTCAGTTACAGGTTAACTTGCTTCTGGCATATAACGCAATCAATCAGAAGCAGCTCTTAAAAAAAAAATCCCATTTTTCTTTTAATCCTTTTTTTGATTCTGCACTGCTTGTGCTTAGAAGACCAAAGTTTGTGAGGATAATGGAAATCTGAAAATCCTTTTCTTGGACATGAGAAGGCTGAAAATATTTTTAGGGTGTATAGATGATGTTTGATCTGAAATTAGTTTTGTGGTGATGTATGCTAAATGTCAAGTCAGTCATTATTGTGGCTTATTTTTATGCAAGTCAGTCAATAAAAATGTTGTGAGTGAAGTAACTCAGGCCACGGTCGTAGCCCTTCTTCTGAGCTGGAGGATATAATTTGAATAACAGACAGAAGCTGTTGGTTTTAATTTTAAAGGATGAATGCTGCATCAAAATGCTTTTTTACTTTTAGCATGTGCTAGTCTTCTCTTCTAGCTGAGAACATTTTCTGGAAGAGACTGAAGTTTCAGTTTATTGAGCGACTTCGTGGATTTTTATTTTTTTTTAAACTATATTGAAGAAATCTCCGGCTTGCTCAAACACATCTTCTGTTTTCACAAGCAGGAAACCTGGGTGGTATGACAAAAAGTGCTGTATTTAATCAAAAAATAAATTGCTTTGGGAGAGGTTTAGCTTTAGAATCGTTAGGCAATGCTGTATTCTTGGCTTCACTGGAGACTAGAGTGCTGACTTACCTGTTTCAAATAGCTGTAGCTAGCGTGGCTTTTGTTTTCTCATCTGTTTTGCTATTGGGAGGTTTGAGCAGATTTAAATCAAGACAGAGGACCTCTTCTGTTATGATTTACTACCTGCATTGTGTTTCCTGTGATTAGAAACCATTTACGTTTTGCACTCCTGAAAATAGCTGTGTAAATAGCACTTAGTCTGAAGGTGCCTGGGAGCGTTACTTTGTAAATGGGAAGTGAACTGTGGTAGAATCTTTCATGCTTTTTTAAAGACATAATTTTTTTTCCTCATATATTGGAAAGGTATTTTGATGAGCAGCATGTTGGGATTATTGATGTGAATATATCTAAAAGCTCTGAATCCTCTGATGATTGTGAGAAGTGATTTTCCAGCTTATATAGAATGCTGTCAGTCCTATCCCGATACAAATCACAATGAAGTAAAACGGCAAATAATGCATCCAGTTTAGAAATATATAAAAAAGACCCAAAACCACCAGCAACATCAGCAAGTAAGTTGGCTGGCAGGTTGAAATGACTGTGTGTGCTATGGGTCTCAAACATCTGATCTCTCATCATGTCTTAGTTTCTCCAAAAGCCTGTTCCTCTTATTTCCATTGGAGCTTTCACCGCTGCTGGTGATGTAGGAGCCAGAGATATTCATGGCCTTGTCTCTTGTCGCTTGGAGCAGTTCTAGGCAAACTACGGTAAAACTTATCATTAAGTCTGTGGTCCTTTTTTATCCGTACTGTCATCAGGGTAGTGCAACAGTGGCAGAATTACCAAAACAGGGATGGAAATAATAAAGTGATATTGTGAGTGCATGTGCTCGAAAAGTCAGGTCGCGATCTGCTCGGTCAGGGAGGAACACGATCCACAGGCCAGGGGACCTTGGCGGAGCACGTGTCCCTTTTTTATGATGTGCTTCTCTGAAACCTTTATTTGCTGCTGCAGTCGCGGCTCCCTGGGGAAGTTCCAAAGGGTTCATCATCCCCAAGGCTTACATGCGTCTTGCTCATACTTAACAGTATCACCCAGAAGTACTCGTGAAAACTGCAGTCTCATTGTGCTGGGTATCGGAGATGTTCCTGACCCAGGTAACTTGCAGGTGAAGGTTGCAGATGGAGTCTGACAGACTGTGGTGAAGTGGACTAAACATGTAATTTTTCTACTAAAAAAAGCTGCAAGTTGTGTTCTGGCTTCATCAGTACTGGCCTTTTCAGCAGGGCCTCAGCTGAGGTGTTAAAAGCTGGCAGGCTTCTGGTACCATTGTGGAATGGAGAAAAGATTGGGAAGGAAAAGGCATTAGTTTAAACTTTATGGATCACTTCATAGATGGAGCAGGAAGGAGGGAGGATCTCGGGTATAAGGTCAGATGGCCTTTTCAAGGGCTGATGGCAAAACCAGTTTCTTTAACAGAAAAGCAGGAGTTAGTATAATAGGCGAATACAAATAATTGTCTCCAAGCATCTCATTTACTGAGGTTCGGAGTACTCAAGAGTGTAAAAATGCATTCCTCCTAGGCAGACCTGGCCTGGGAAGGTGCTGGGCTGCTGGCTGCCATCGTTGCTGCGGTTTTGAAGGGAGGGTATAGGCGAGAGCCCTCCCAGGTGTGAGGGGGAGGAAAGTGCAGTGTCGGAAGCATCAGGGAGGAGTGAGGAAGATGACGGGGAATTGGGTGGACTCTGTGAGGTGAGGGGAAGAGCTGGAGGGAGTTTGTAGGTGACAAGTTTGATTCCTGTAGGAATGGTGATGGTGCGCAGCAGTGACAAAGAAAGAGAAAGAGGAAAGAGATGATGCAGACGAGTATCCTGAACGGCACTTTCAGTTCACTGTAGTCGGCACAGTTTTGGGAAGTCCCATCTACAAAACCTGACCAGTTAGCAGCTGGTAAATGGGTGGCTTCGGGTCTTTTTGCAGATAGGCATTTGTAATTTAAGGAACACATAAAAGAATACAGCGACTTCAAGTAGAAAATAAAATATACATTACCTTAAGAGCAGTGTTCGTGTAGGACTGTTATAAAGGTAGAGGTTAAAATGTCTCACAGATGTCAGTATGTTTTGCTTCCCTTTCGGGACTAATGTCATATTGATCATTGCAGCAAAGTTAACTGACTGATCGATAGCAACACTAATATTGGTGACCTGGGCAGTTATATGTCCCATGTTCAGAAACAATGAGTATCTGTGTAGGGATCTCTATATTGGACATCGTAAATACTTCACAGGCTGTCCGTAGAGTACGGGTTACAGGCTAAGAGCGCTGGTGCAGGAAGGCAGAAGCGGCTGGCCGGGCAGCCCAGCCTGCCTTGGCATTTGGAATTTGGTATCGAGCCAGTTTCGTGCAATGGGGAACGTGGTGGGGAAGCAGCAGTTTAGTAGCTCCAGTTTATTTTGCATGGTAGCCTGGGAGTATGTCGAAATCTATGTCTCGTTATTTTCTTCTCGTAAGGATTTTCTCTACTCCACGTCTTCTGGGAGTGGGTTGCCTGGTTGTGGTTGGAGCGCTGGGCTGGAACTCGACACTGAGCTTCGCCACAGATTTCCTGTGCGATGCTGAGCAAGGCGCTTAACCTTTCTCTGCCCCTCTTCCCCATTTGTGTTACGAAGTAGTGGTGTTTTCGTGAAGGTAAATTCGTGGCTGTTCAGAGGCCCTTGGAGATGGGGATGGCAAAGAGGCTTGGGACATGTAACTTGGGGACTTTAAGGAAAAAAAATAAACTTGCTTTCATGGGGGGAAGTGCAGAGAGCAGCCTTTGCAGCCAGCCAGCTGGCATCTTTGGGCTGCCGGAATGGGAATCCAAAGAGCAGCCTTTTCCTCTGGGCAGGCTATGGGTAGCGAGTCTCCCTTTTTTGTTTCGCCCTGTTAGTCAAAGCTGTGCCAGCACCATTGTCCTGGTGGAAGTAAATTAAATCTCCAAAAGGAGTTTGTTTGAATATCCCCCTCAGGAAGGGAAAGTAGAAACAATAACTACGTTATTCCTAACTTGAAACTTTCTTTTCTCAAATTGAATGTCTTCATATAAAGAAATGACATTTGGGATGTGGTTGTGCAGTTGCTTAATGATTTCTTCCTTTTTATTCCATACTACCCACCAGTCTAAGAACAGTTTTCTCATCCATTTCCTTAAACAGCTTTATCACATTTCTGAAGTTTTGTAGCATCATGGTTTCTCTTTGTGTTGCAAAATTAAGCATCGGTTGAGGGGTAATATAAGCAGTGTTTTCCATTTCTCAGTGAGGAAGTTGATTTTACACCAGGATGTTATGTGTGCCGGGTAGCTGACCTTTTACTGAGAGCAACTCAGAAACTGCTAAAACTGCCACTGTGAATCAAGACAAACAAGACCCCTCGGTTGTTTCTGTAGCTGCCTGGAGGTGTGCTTGGTGGGTCACAGAGTGAAGAAGTGCTGTCTGCAAATACCGTCCGTGTGTCTGTGTTTTGGAAGTTTACCTGGACTGCTGCCCAACTTGAAGCAAGTCCAGTTGACGCGCTTAACGTTGGATTAATCTGGTTAGATTACTTGCTGCTATTTATGGTTCTAGAGTTAACTACTCACTCAGCTGCCTCGTTGGTTTGGGCCGTGTTGGTTGAGGTAGCGTGATAGGGCAGAGTGGTTTGGAAAAGATGCGGTTAAATCAGTCGGTGTAGTATGCTTGTGAAGTCCAGGTATGTGCACAGCAGAGCAACTCGTTTAAGACCTGAGTGAAGAGAATATTTAAAAAGAAAAGACTAGAAGAGACAGTTCCAGCTCCCATCTTTCCCCCTAAATTAGGAATTGAGTCTTTTTTGTTATGTTTTTTCCATTATGATTCCTCTGGAAATGGTCAAAATATTACTGTGAAAAGGACCAAATTCTGGAATATCACTGAAAGCCTTTAGCTGTATTAGTGCTTTGATATTTTTTCATGAAAACTGATGCCGATTTATTCTCCCAGAGTGAAACAAGCTTGTATTACCTTGTTCCTGAAAATGGTTTGTTTTTCCCTATACCAGCCATTGCGAGGGGGGAGAGGGGTCGGTGAGATCTTGAGTCTCGAGATACTTGTTGACAACCATCACGTCGTTTCTCCTGCTGTGGATCTGTTTAGGTTTGCGGGCGTGTGTCTGTGTCAGGGTCCTGGCTTTTGCCAACGCCAGGATGATGGTGAGGACAGCACTATAGCTGATGGACTTCCAGTGTTTTTGCCTTGATATCATCTCACCTTCTTTAGCATGTATATTGGAAAGCCTGAAGTTGAGCATGCAGGTAGTCGACATCGAGCACTCCTGTTACAGCTGGTAGTGAGGAAGCTGTGCTGCTCTCAGATCATGTTTCAGGTGCTTACAAATGAGTTCCTGCAGATATTGCTGCAATAACTTCAGATCTTATCTCCTTGCTAGTCTGCTGACCCCCATTGCCAAAAAATTTGTCACTCACCCTGAGAAAACTGGCAGAAGAAAACCTGTGCTCGTGCTTCAGCTGCTTCAGTGTAGATTCAGCTTCTCTGTATAAATCTAGCTCAGGAATTTAAGCTAAGATGCTGGACTTCGAAAAGCTGAGGTATGTGCGTGTGTTGCCTCCTGATAGGAGGGGATGACTTTAGGAGGGAAAAACAGAGAAGAGAATACTGATTTCTTAAACCAAGCAGCAAGCTTTGCTAGAGCTTCTTTATTAGTTTATATCAATTTATAAAATATTTATTTAAGTATTAATGTAATAGAAGAAGAAACTTGCACGTATGTTTGCTAAAGAAGAGTCAGTAGGTCCCTAACAGGTCAAGATGCTACCTGTTTATAAACTTAGTTTCACATCTCTTTGAAGGGAAATTCAGTAATTTCTGAGAAGGGTATCCCTGGAGATATTTTTCTCTGTTTTCAATCTCTATCTTTCTTTGTGAAAGTCATAAAACGCAATGGGAGGACAGAGCAAAAATGTTGAAAGTTTTTCTTTCGAATATTCTCTTATGAACTGGCAGCTACATTGGGAATATGTGGGGGTATAGGAGCTGGATGATAAATTTGACGATACTCTAGTTGAATTGGCAGAATAAGCATGCATGCTGTTTTAGAAAGAATCTCTCCACAGGGCTGTAATAGCTTGATGCCTTCCTCTTCAGTAAGTCATTTCTGTCAAGTTAAAGGCCAAAATTCAAACTGGCTTGTTGTCAAGGACACTAAGCACAGCAGGCAAAAATCCCCAAGGCTACCCAATTCACAGCGTAGATAGATAAAGCTGGCAGAGCTTGGCTTACTCTTCCGCCCCTCCCCCATGAAAAATCCTCTTGCCTGTTTTTTTTTTTTTGGAGGATATGGACAATATTCTGCATACTAATACAATTTAACAGAAAGTATTTAAATGGAAGGTTTGTTCATCTGTTCGTGGGTAAAACAATCCATTATTGTTTGGGAGTAATGCTAAAATAATGCACAATCCCCCCAGTGACTGCGTGGTGCTGCAGGCTGCTGTGCCGTTCCAGCTGTGCTCACCTCCGCCACAGCTGGAGGGAATTGTCATTGGCAGAGGACCGGCTCCAGCATCCCCTCCCGGTGAGCACCAGCCCTTTACGTTGGCTGTTGTGTGATGAAGCAGTTCCAGTGGGTTAAGCTCATAATGCTAAATCGTGCTGTTATGACCGTAAGAAATGATGGAAAATCCTGTGGAATTAGGTGTTTGTAATAGCTCTCTATTTTACACTGTGGTTCCCGATTCTCTCGTAATAATATACAGCAGCCCATTTAGGAATAAAGGGCAATGTTAAACCACACTATTAATTTCAAGTATTATTGACCACTAGAATACTCCAGGAATATAATGTGTCCCTGAATGTCCTCACTGATGTGCAGTTTTAGCCATGGTTGGATTTTTTTGAATGGTAGATGTTTCTTTCCCAGTTGATTCTGAAGAAGCCCTGCTGAAGAAAATAGAATTTGATTCTCTTTCTTTCATAGATAACATGGTATTACCTTTCTCTTGCAGTAGTTTTTGCTTTTACTGGTAACCAGTAGTAGGTAAAGAAATATTTTTTGATAGGATGCAGTCTTTTTTTCGTCAGGTTCATGAGGTCTTTCTCGATACATTTTATTCTTTAGAGTAAAATGGCATTTTTTGTATGAGTGAATTAGGAGGAAAAGCGTTTTCTTTGACCTTTCAATATGTTTGCATTTTTGTCTTCCATAAAAATCTGCCTGTTTCCTCTAATGGTTAGACTAAAATAAAATCCATATGTTCTTATCAATTTAAAGTTTCCATCTCTTGTTTACTGCACAAAATGGCAAATTAAATTTGCATGTGTTAAAAACTATTCTTCTAATTCATCTCCCTAATTTCCAGGACACTATATTAAAAGCTCTGCTTTCTATTTTTCCCTATTTTTAAAACCCCATTGAAGATAGTTGCCTTTTTATTTATTTTGAATTCAAGGCAACTGCTAACATCAGTCTGAACTCTCCTTTTTCATGGTCCTGACTTCTCTTCCTCACGCCCCAGATGTGGTCTGTATTGCGTCCCCAAAGTAAACCGGACATGACAGCAGAGAAGTCAGTCCCTGTGGTCAGTGTGCTTCCATCTTCTAGTTCACAGGGGGTGTGTGACCCCAAAAGTTTCTTGAAAAGGAAACATCTTTTGAAATGCATGTGCTCCATTTTCCTGAAGAGCAAAAGCAAAAAAAAAAAAAAAAAAAAAATACNTTGACTACACAAGTACAGAATTTAGAAGATGAGGAATTCCAATTTGATTCTGACTTGCAGTGATTGATATACTTCCAGGGGAAGCCTTGTTCTTTACCCTTGCAGCTGGTGTGTTTTGTTTTTTTTTTTTTTTACCTGGACAGACATTTTTATAAGCATGTGGGAACTTCAGTTTAAACTCCGAATTAAAATAAGGAGGTGTCATATTCTACAAGTGTAAGTCTAATTAGTGGATACCTTGGCTTTGGAAAAGGCTTCTTTAGCGGTAATGGGGAGAGAATCCATTAGATTCTTTGGGTAAACTTTGGGTTCAGAATTGAGTAGGTGAATGTAAGCTAAAGATCTGATGTCAGTCTTTGAAAGAAAAGATGGGTGAATTTTCTGGGCTCTTGAAATGATAGTTACTTCAGCGTTATATAGTAGTAGAAATTCCAACCAGTATCTCTTGTATCTCTTTCTTAAAAATGTCTGCAGACACGTGAACATCAAGCTAAGTACTACGATGGGCATGTTCGTATTTCACATGTCTGTAAATACCCTATTAAACAGCAGATGAGAGAACAGAAATGGCTTGGTGGAAAATAAAAAAATGCCTGAGATGTTGGGGCTTGTGGATTTTGCAGAGAACTTCTGCATATTTAATTTTTCATCTCCCAGCAGTTTCTTATGTGAAGCATTTTTATACTGTGATCTGCTGATGCATCTAACCCACTCCTGAAACTGTTTTTAACCAGAGTGAACATACTTCTGTCGGGGTCCCCCTTTCACAGATGATTGCTGAAATAAGGCGAGAGAAGGTTACAAGGTGTAGATGAAGTTAGGGAGCTAGAAGGTGCCAGCGAGTGGCACAGCTGTTTGAAGCGCAGCGTAGTCCACCAGCCTGTGGATGCGCTGGAGTCAGAGAAGGGGTCTGAATTGTGAACCTACTCTCTAATGACTTTGAACTTGGTGGTTGTGTGGTATCACCAAGTTAAACTCCGGTTTAAATCACTGCCCTTGCACCTTTTCCAAGAGATCCTGTAATTGGTTAAATAATCCAACATGAAGTTTTCTACTGTACAAGCACAGTCTGTAGCAATAAATGTCTGTCTCTTGGTAAGACTGACTTCTGCACAATATGCAGTAATTACCTGTAGTACAGCTAATATGCCATAATAGGAGCGCCTGCATCTTTTGTTCCTTCTTCCCAAGATTTTTAGGGAATTGACTGTTAATAGACTTTTTTTCAAGACATATTAATTAGATGTGTCTGTTACAGCATGATAAACCAACACAGGCATGTGAGTCAGTCGGTCAGACTGACACCAGTGCGCAACCTCTAGATCTACTTAGGGTAATGTAATCAGTTCCAATAATTGCACTGTCACCAGCTCTTATTAGTAGCGCTTTTACCTGGTCTAGTAGGAGACTTAGGCAAACAAAAGAAACATGTAAATGGGTGCTTTTCTGTGTTGGGTTCTTTAGTTTAAAATTAAATACCTTCTCAGAGTTAGAAGGGTCTGTGTGGTAACAGGATAAATGCTACTTCAGTATAATCCAACAGTTTGGCTAGGACTTGCAGTCGCAAGTGATTTTTTTGTTTTGTTCAATCACAGAAGTAATTTGACTTGTCTACAAATAATGTTTTGATAAACTTCAATAGAAATTAGCAAACCAGCCATCAAATGGGATTTATAAAAAGTTGCTTGGGAAAATGTGTTGTAAGTAGTCTGCAATTCAAGGCATTTCCTTTGCAGGATGCTTATCAAGTCTGCATGCGCTACTTCCAAATTGAACTAGAGCATAGATGAGAACTATTTTTGATAGAAGGGAGAAAAAAAGAAAATAAAGCCCAGTTGGAAAGTAGTATCATTTTTTTTTATCATTGCCTTAGGATGTAAATCCTACAAGTGTGCAGAGAGAACGCAGACTTTGAAACACCAGAAGGAATCAGATTAATCTGTGATGTTTGAGATGATGCTGGTAGTGATTGAAATAGTCCTTGTAGGAGTGGTGAGTGAATACACTAGAAGCCTTTGGATAAACTGATTTCTCTTTGAGAGTCTGTGTACCAAGTGAAGACAAAATGTCCCTCTTGTTTCTGGGATGTTTCTTCACCAGTGTGGCTGTATCAAGTGGAGCAGCTGCCAGTTTTAAGGACAGTCATGCTTCCAGATGCTGATGTAGAGCTTATTTTATTTTATTAGCAATCAAAGCCTCATGCAGAGGGTCCCGGTTGTAGCTGCCAACCTCTTCTGGGGTGGTGGAATTAAGATCTTGAAAGACCAAAAGGATTCAGCAAATATTTTTATGGGGATCTTCTAGATTGGAAAGCTGATATTAATCAGTTTTCTAGGCTTTTGGTGGTTTCAGAAATCAGCAGTGGAACCTGGCACACGGAAGCTGTGTACAGATTTGGGGAGATGGCGCTGCCTTAATTTCATCATCAGGCTGATGGGTAAACTTAAGGGACAAGCTTAATCTTCTTTCCAGACTAAAAAATTAACCAGGCGCAAAAACGGGATCGTACCTGCCATTCTGCTCTGACTAATTTTTGTCTCTTCATCTGATTTCAGTCAAATTTGATAACAGCAGAGATAGTAATGTGTACTGGGTCTCCAAGACTCGTGGAGATGAGTAGCTTGGTAGAACAAATTCCCCTCCTTGTGGTCCACCGGTGGGGGCGAGGAGGGGTGCCCAATCCCAGTCCCAGCCGTGTGGACAGCAGATGTGGAAGAAGCAACCTGGGAGAGTGGGAGAGGAGTTCTGAGGTAGGAAGGAGAGAAAAATACATGTATTAAGTCCACCACACCTCTGCAGGTAAATCAAGCTTCGTGAATTAAACTCCGAATTGCACAACTGGCCTGAGAGTGTTTTGGTTTTTTAGTTTTTTTTTTTTTTCCCCCAGAAGTTAACATTCTCCAAGGGAAACATCCAGATGACTTTATCAAGCACCTGTAATAACACTCCCTATACATTTGTTTTGACTTAGGGGTTTTGTTTAGCTTTTTAACCCAGATGAAATTGTGCTTAATTCCTTACACAAAGATTCATCTGCATCCTGTGAGCATGTCGCTTGCAGCATCAGCCGATACATCAACCTCCTACTGGCATTTTTTAATTAAAAGACCAGCACTATCACTTCAAATTAGTGCCACATAGCTTATTTTAGTAAGGAGTGAAATGGTGTTTAAAGGTTTTTCTCTTATGAAAATCGTTTATTAAATTTTGCTGTCTTTTGGTTCTATCTAATAGTTTGTCATTCAGTGCTTGGACAATATCAGATTCCTTGGTGTGCCAGTCCTGTTAGTGATATGAATGCAAATAAAAAGCTTGCTTTTAATATCTCGACTATTTGGTAAATAGGAATTACCTTCTCAAAAACAAACAAACATTATGTTATGGTTCCCACAAAGCACGCGTTAGCCTGTTTTCAAGTGCATTCCCTGTGTTAAGAAGGTAGCAAAGAAACAGATATTTCTGGGAGCTTGTGTGTCATGAACTGTGAAGAGCTGTTTTTTGTAATCCTGTTCAGTGAAATTGTGAGGCCTCTGTTATACCAAATTACTGTGAGGGCAAGTAATATATTGAGTGAGAGCTAGCCCTAGTGAGAATTTTCCTCATACAGCATTTTGTTTTATCTGGAATATTAGCACTGTTAACCATCCGTGTGAAATGTAATGTATTGAATCTATTTAATCAATTTAAAATGGAAAGCAAACGTCTTAGGCTTTGACTGAACCAGCTGTCCTCATGTATTGTTTCTTTGGATGAGTTAATATAGTAGATTGATAAAGAACTTTTTGTTTAGGAGAACTTTCTTCATATTTTTTGTTGCAGGATCCTGCAGCCGAGTGGTGTCACTTGCATAAAATCCAATGTCTGAATATGAAACACATGCGTTAAGGTCGTATAGGAAGAGGCACTGTATCTTTTCATTCAAGCTCTGGTTTATTTATAGAATACCTTTGATGGAGGTATCTCAAAGCAGTAGTGGCATTGTAATTTATTGATGTAATGGACACTGACATTTTGTACAAGGAAAATAGCAAACAGTTGCTGTTGCAGGCAAAGTGACGAATGTATAATGTTGAGAAAAGCGTAACCAAACATCCTGGTCAGAATAATGCACTATAACGTTTTCATCAAGATCCCAGCCTTTGTGACTGTGGATTCACTTGGGATTAGAACGGGGGTTTCCTTTATTGAGTAGCTTGCAAATTGTTCTTGAAAAAAATTGCCTGGGGCAGGGGGAGGAGGATCCACATATGTTGCCATTAAGCCACTGTTGAGAAACTGACTTTGAAAGGAACATGTTTATTTTTTTAATTTAAAAAAACCTTAGCTAGAATGCTACATGTATGCTGTATGTTATGTTTTCGTTCTAAACTCTATTTTTATTTTGCTCTCTGGAGCCAGCCTGTAACTAAAACATTCCTAGCATCTTTTGGCTGGAGACTTAGTCAAGGACGTTTTTCATCCTGCTTTCAAGAAGATGGTTCCAGCCTTTCTTGAAGCGGCTCCAAAGGAAATTTCCTTCCGTAGCGGGTACAGTGACAGTAAGGGAAGTCACTGCTTATGGTCCAAAGGCTTAGTGACATCCTCTTGCTGTTGTCATGTCCTACCATGCTTAATCTGGAAACAAGTGGAAATATTTAACGCAGCTAAATGGTACAAGATAAGGTTTGGAATCACCCTGTATCTGTGATGTTAGTTCTACTTGAGCTCACTCAACTCAGGAGTTGGTTTTTGGCAGACCAGCATGGATAAATGTTTTATGGGCATGAAGGAGAGGGACTGTGTCAATGTCCATCGGCGACAGACCTCTCTCTCCACCTCCTGACTAAATCGAAGGGTATTTGCCATCACAGATTGGTTTTTCTTGCTCAACCATAGATTGGCTCTGACCAGCGTGTTTGTTTTGTTGTTCATCCCTGGTGACCGTCAGTAGCACGGGGCTGAATAAACAGAGACTATTGATCAAATTTGAAGTCATTAACTTGGCAGTTTAAATAGATGCTGTCCTATATAATTAGAACAAGGGAGTAACACATAGGCTGATACGGCTTTATTCTGAATAAAAGCCTTCTTTTCATGAAATCTTGTTTGGTGCTATTCAGCTCTTGGTTTTGTGCCTCCCGTCGGTCACACAAGAATTAGACATTTTGTTTAAAATACCTAAAGTGAAGAGGATGGCTTTGTTTGTGTAAGAGGGTGGTGACACTGATACAATGTGGATCTGCTGAACTTTGATACTAATTGGAAATGGTGTTTGGAAGAAGGGGGTGCTAATGGGGGGTTATTGGTTAACCACATCCAGCTAGAGGATGTCCTGGAGAGGAACACTGCTCAGGATTGCCTTGCGTCTCCAAGAGAGCAGCTTTACTTCCAGCTCTGAAGCGGTCATGGTTTTTGGTTGTCCATCTCCCTGCTGCTGAGCTGAGATAAACACATGCCTGTTGGATCTGGATGTTTATACTCAAACACAACGGGTGATTATTTCTGAAGGAAGACATTTCCTTTTAATGGCTACTGTCATGCGATGTGCCTGTCAGCCTTTGAAATCATGTTAACATTTTAGATGGAGCATGGCCGTAAGAGACGTGGAGTGTTTTGCTGCATGTGTGCCGGACTCCTGGAAGACCCGTTACAGATGACTGGCGGGGTGGTGTGAACATACCAGCAAGGAGCGGCGATAATCTCATTAATAGATGTGCAGCGTGTGCCTGCAGACAGCCCAGTGCTCCTGAGTCACACTGCCGTGAGTCCCTAGAGAGCGTGCAAATTCAGCAGTAGGATGCACATGTATTGACCCACATTTCCTCGGGCACAGCAACAGTCACGTGCAGCTCATTGCTTGGAAATCAGATGAGAACTGATGTAACTTGGTTCATCCAGTATTTGCATGACCCAAGCCAAAGTGCTTTTGGGGATTTACCACTTGTGTGACTAATACATGATTAGGTGGCTTGTAGAGTGTGTGTATGTGCTTCTTGTAGACAAGACTTACTGTATAACAGCAGCAGCAACAAAAAAGTCTCTTATGCATCATTCTTTCATTGTAGCTTTTAAATAGGACTGGTTGTTAAATCAGATTGGTTTTCTCTACAGAAAGCTTTCATACTAATTCCTTGGCAAGTTTGTTACATAGGGATGTTTTTCCTGCAACAGATGGACAAATGAGCTATAGAAGAAAATAGTGATTCTGTACTGGGGTTAATAGAAAGAACAAAAGTAGGTGAATGAATGATAAAAATTTGGCTTCCAAAAGCTATTAATATCTCAGTAATTGCAGTCTTTTTTTGGAACAAGCCTCCTGTCTGTCCTGTTTGCCTTCCCCCTCTGCCATAGCTTCCTTATTCCTGCACGCACACACACACCCCCATCCTTTCCCGTTAACTGGTGCCACCGCTGTCACCTCCTGCTCCCCACGCACCCCAGTGAGTTCGGTGGTGCTGGCACGGGGCCCAGGCTGATAACCCGAGATGAGCTTATTGACTGGCAGGTATCCGGAGTTAGTGCAGGTAACCTTCACAAACACACTTGTGCGGTTGGTGCCTCCTGTGCTTTTTCATTTGTAAACAAGGAGGGTTTAAGCTGAGCACTCTGAACAAATGAAAAAACTGCATAGAGAAAGTGGAGGGCTGTAACAGGCTGAATAATTAGGAAACAAACTACTGAAGATTTTAGAGTTGAAATTTTCTAGGAATTAAAAACAATATTCTAAAACAGCTGATGTACTTTATTCAAAATCAGAAGTGATGCCAAAGAATTTAATTTGGGTGAACACAGTTTTTCTTTCCTCTTCCCGAGTTTAAACTTTGCACCTTTATTTTAGCTTTTGTATTGGAAATGACTAAAGTAATTTTTTTTCCTTTTTGTAGCGAAGCACTTAATCAGTCTGAATTATTTTTTAAATTTTACCTGGAGAGTCAAGGTGTCATTTTTCCAGTTTTTTGCATGAGCCTCTTGAATCATCTGGAACCTGATGCCTATAATTTGAATATGAAATGGTAATGAAGAGAAAAATAGATGTGTGGCTGTGTTTTGCCCGATGCCGGTACGCAGAGTTGCTCTTAACAGGCTCGTGGTTAGTGTTCCTGCGGAAGGCTGGTCTGGCAGTGGCGGCTGCAAGGGCCGATCATGGGATGGCTGTGCCCGTACCCACGACCAAGCTCTGCTCAGCCCAGCTGAGTGGACTTAGAAAAAAGTCCTAGATTATGCTTTATGGGAAACCCTGTTCCTTTCTGGATGTATGGTGTCAGTTGTGTGTGACAAAAAAGAAAACTGCTCACTTCCTTTTTAGTACAGATTTGCTACAGCAAGGTATCCAGGTGGTATTTCGAACAACTCTGGCTTTTTTTTTGGCGGTAATAGCTTCACTTGACTGAGTATTTTTAAAACAAATGAAGTCTTCCCATTTCAGTAATCTATACTGTCTGTTCTGTATTGACAGCAGCTGAAACGCAGCAAAAGGATGGAGGTTAAAACTGTTCACTAAACATTACACGTACGAGAGCTGGTAATAAGGTAGTTATCAAGAAGATAAGTTAGTAGAATGTTTTAATTCCATCTAGCTTGGGTAAATCCTACACTTTTCCCCACAAGACACTAAAAGCACCTCAGTACTAAGATGCAAGTTAGGATCAAAACTTCATTTATTATGGGCTATTAGGCTATGCCACTTCTTTCCAGCACCAACTCCATCTTGTTCCGCATGTTTGTTATCCTCAGGTTGATAACGACAGCCTGGGGAGCTTTGGGAGGAAAGAAGTACTTCTGAATGAATTCCAGCTGGTTTAATTTTTGCCTGTCCATTTGCTAAGTAGCCTAGAACAAAATGAACTCATAGCTGTAGGCTTTTGTACACTGTTAACTCTTCACTGAATATTGACTTTCACTGCCCTGATTTTTCAATCTGAGCTTGCTCTTGGTCTGTTCAGCGAGCACTACTCCATCTCATCTGTTTGTTGTCATGCTTACCACAAAACGAACAACAGATTTGCAAATAAGGAAGGCAAAAGCTGTAAGAGCGTGAAAAAGTTTCTTTGGGACTGAGGCCCGTGGCTTTGAAAAGCTTTATATGACAAAACTTGAGGCTTTTTATGTTTCTATCCAGACGTGCCAAAGAGCACTCAGTTCAAATATGAACATGGAAAACAACTAGATGCGCTAGAAATTAGGGAACATTTGTAAGTCATTAGTTAACCTGAGGTTTTAAAGCAATGATACGGTACTGATGCCGTGCTTGAAAGAAAGAACACTTTTCATTTACTTGCAAAAAAAATTTGGTGTTGGCTGTGCCTTTAAAATCATCCAGTACCTGTTGGAATTTGTTTTGGTAGCAGTTACTGAAGTTGTTAGTGATGCCAGAAGAGGTGCTTGGTAAGTGTTACTCTTTGCAGTAAATTTCTAGCAACTGCTTGTTATAAGATTGTCCAGTTAAAGAAATGCAAAATGTGTCTGAGTTTTACTAAAACAGCTTGTGCCCAGTGCACTGTTTTTCCTGAGGTTTGTTCTTTTTATATATCTAATATTCTATAGGCTAAAGTTTTTTTTCTGTGGAATTTCAGTATTGGAGATTCTTCGCTTGAATGTTTCAGAATGAATGAAAAAATGTGGATTCTTGAATATTGTGACCATGCTGGTCATCAGTGTTTTGTACATTTAACTGCAACTTCTAAAAATTACTCTGGCAAACCTTGTTATTTCTTATTTTAATTTTTGCTGGCAGTTAATTTCAACATCAGGAGCATCCTTGTCACTTAAGCGATTCTCTTGCCACCTTCTTGTTCTTGGTTCACAGTGCAGCTTGAATTTAACACTGAGTTGAGCAGTCCTACTTTGACCATAGCCAGACCTGTATATTTAGTTTTAAGGCAATGTTCAATATGAATTGTTTAACTAAAACTCTTCTACTGATACATTTAAGCCCTCATGGGATGAACTAATAGTTTACATAGTTTACAACTTACACATAACTTCACGCCGTTCATTTTTTAAATAACAATGTTCTCACTTTTAAGCAATCTACTTAGTGCTTGATGAAAACCAGACACTAATTTTGTACTGTTTATTAAAATATCCCAATTGGAAAATTTTGTTCCTATAAAGTTGATTTTGTACCTTATTTAATTGCGGTAAGATATGAAAGAAGCTAAATACTGGTTCTGTCTGCAAAAACAAATCTCAGTTCTTAAATTGAGATTGAGAATGTATTAAATTGCATTCGTTTTTCTTCCTTTACAATAGTGTTTAACATTCAAATTGTTTTGTTGAAATATTGACACTACCTGTATGTGAAGGGCTGTAAACACCAACCACTCTTTGGAGATAAAAAAACATATGTGTTAAGCATACTTTTCAGTTTAAAGCCTAATATTAGCTTGGACGTTTTAGACCTTTTACTGTTTGACAGAAATTCAGTGTTTCTATTGAAATGGTGCTTGGCTGTATCTAGTCAAACTTTGCCAAGATTTTCAATAGCAAGGTCTCTGCTTTCACAGGTTTTGCGTGTTTTGCAGTGGAAAGTCAGTCGTCTTTTCTGCTTCTTGCTAAACAAGCAGATATTTTGAGACGAGACAATATGTATATGAAGACAGCTGGAGATGATACTGGGTTAGAAAGTACAAAAGTCGTGTGTTCTGTTCCTGTCATTTCAAAAACGATTTGCTCCATGGACAGGACCCCAAGGCTGGATCTGTTTTAATTGGTATGATTGCTTGGGCTTTCTACTAATTCTAGGTGCATGGTAAGCATCCGTAAGCGGTTGGCTTCTGGTTTTGATTTCTTGTTCTGTACTTTTTCCTCCTTTATAAAGCAGCAGAGAGCACTTGTGCAGGTTTTCCTCCTGGACTTAGGAAATGAATGTCTTGTAAAAGCTCTAAGGCCATTAATTGGATGGTGTTTTGTGGGGGGACAAAAAGCTGCTGTTAATACAGAAATGTACTGGTAACTCGAGTCTCACAAACTGGTTATAAAACATGAAGTTGTAGTAGTGGTATGGGTAGCCCCAAAGAGAATATCTGGGAAGAAGGGGGATCTAAATTTCTGTCTTTTATAGTGAACAGAATATTTATTGGAAAAGCCTTTTAGGTACTGAATTAGTAAGCAAATGATCAGTAAGCTGCTTGGGAGAGTCCTTATAAGCTTCTTTTTGGTAATGGAAATAAGGTGTTTAACGCTTTGTACATTTAACTTATGAAAGTGGAGATCAGAGGCATGTTAAATTAAACACACCTCAATTAAATGCTGACTGAGCAGTTGACTGCTGCGCAGGGGCTCTCATTCTCCGTTAGAGGAGTGTCAACTATTTAATATGTAATTTCTGCCTAAGTAATATCTAGAGTGTTTGGGGCGGAGGGATGTGTTCTATATTTGATTAGTAATTCGCTGTTGTTCGTCTAGCACCTTCCAGATAAACATATCTATACATCTGAAGATTTGGACAGTATTTCTAGAAAGGACCTTTTTGTTTACTGGGAGGAAGGGAGCAGGGCTGGGTTTGAGCTTGACCCCCAGCTCCGCCTGGGACCTGCTGGGAGCAATGTTAGGTGGAGTCTATGGGCCTCTTCGGTATTGACGTTCGTAGAGATTTGAAAATGGTACTTTGAAAACTCCGAGTGTTAAAAGTGCAAAATATTTTTGGCAATCTTAGTAAAATTCAGTTTGGAATCTGAGTTATGAGTGCATGTGGGTGGAGGAACATGTTTTTCATGCTTTAGGAATTTTTTTCCAGATGCTTTCTCAGTGCTTGGGTAACTATAAAAGTTAAGTATTAAGACTTCAGCATGGATTTATTCCTTAGTTCTAATGTAATTTAAGAAAATTGAGCCACATAGTTTCGTGGTGTGTTTTTAGCTTTATTATGGTGATGATGTCGCACAGCGCACGTTGGTGTCTGTTTCAAAATGTGAGCTGTACAAGTATGTGCAAGCTGTGCAGATAAGCCTATCTTGATAGACGCCACTTGCTTGAGAATATGAATTATTCAATGCAGGCGTGTGCGGTTGGGGACAGAAGCGGTGTAAGGGAAGAAATCCAGAATTGTGTTGATCCCAGTAACTACAACTTGCACAATGAAGCGTGGAGTAAATGTAAAATGCCATTTTGCATTTCCAGCAGGAATTTTGTCATTGAAACAGTGCAGTTTAGCAGTCAGCTAAGAGATTGTATTTGCCCTGAGAACAGGATATTATTCTGTGTGGTTTTAACAGAAATTTTGAGTTCTTTCCAAATATTTCTATTTCTTACTACTGTATACAGAATCTGACACTAAAGCTGAAGCCTGAGCATATACCTTGTTTTCAGGAGACCATTTGTGGACACTTCAGCAAAGGAAAAACTTGACTGTATTTGGGAAATCTCTCTCTACAAAATTACTACTCCACTTGGCTGTGGTTCTGGCAAATGCGTTGGTGGGGGTGGAGGGCTGCGTTTTAAAAACCATACAGTGGATGTAAATGACTTTGTATTCTGTTAATGTTTTCTTTGGTAAAATTGTGTAATCGATAGCGTGTTTTTTGAGACTGGCTGTAAAATGGAGATAGTAATAACTGACTGACTTCTTGAATGTCAGTTCTCTAAGAAAGTGGTTGTGCTTTGAATGTGCAGGGAGACAGTCTGCAAAGAAAAGGTATGAGGATGTGAGGGAAGACAGTGCTTCAAGGGCATCTTCTTGATGACAGAGGAGGCTTCACCAGTTATGGTCTCACTCTTAGCCCAGTGTCTCCGGCTGTATTTCTTACAGCTGAGCAGTACTGTAGGGCCAAGAAGAACGGTTAGCTGGTGGTGGTGAAGCAGCAGTTTATGACAGGTTTGCCCTAATAAATAAATAAATAAATGAAAAGCTCCTGGAAGTACCATTTGAGTGAGAAACAGGAACTTCATGTAGCTGGGCCGAGGCTGGGCTGAGGGCATGTCTGTAAGATGCAAGCAGTCGGGGATGCTTGGGGTTCATGTCTATCTAGGAAACAGGAGACTGTAGAGAGTATGAGAAGATTCTTGGCCTGGATTAGAGGAAGGCATAGCAAAGTTGTAAGAAAACTGATGTAATAGCTAGGATTTAATGAAAGACTTAATCTGGGAGGTAGCCTTTATATGAGGTATTTGTTAGGGGTGAGAAGAAGGGGAAGAAGAGAAAGAAAAGTTAGTATGAGGGATAATTGGATATGCTTATTTCCACTTCTCTGATTTGTGTGCCTTTCTCTGATTCCGTACATCAGCATTCATTCAGCTTCCTATTGATCTCCCTTTTTTATCCCTGCAAAGTTCTTTAACTAATTCCATAACTATTAGTGTTTCTCCAAGTTTAACATCTCAGTCAGTTCATTCTTAAACTTGTTTTACTGGTCTTGCGTTGCATGCGGTCTCAGTTAACTGGGAATTTAATGAATCTTGTTCTTCCAATAGCCCAGTACTGGGGGGTTTCTCAATGATTTATGTTACTGAGGGCTAAATCAGCCCTTGTTAGTGTGTGTGTATGAAGACTTAAGTGTTGATCAGTGCCCAGGAGGATTTCTCAGTTTGAGTAATTCTTAGGAATCCTGGAGATGAAACTCTTCTGTTTTGTCAACTTGGTATTGTTTGCACTACGAGGGCTGACTCTTGTTCGTGACGGGTTTCTGCTTAGGTAGGATGGAATTTTGGTTCCTGGCTAAGTAGATACTTTAATGACATGTTAATGGACTAATAAAAATGGCTTTTTCTGGGTGTGTGGTTTTTTGAAGATCTCTTCAAAGTTGTCTAGTGTTTGCAACTGGCTACATGAAGCCAAGTTCAACCCACGAGGAAAGCATGCCTTGAAAAGAGGCTTTGATTTTTACTGCAGCCTACACAAAAGGGCCACAAAAAGGCTTCGTGTATCAAATCTAGCAACTCTTTGAGAACTGAGGGGTTTTTAAATGAAGCATTGCTTTAATCTGGTAGTCAAGGTCTGTTTTAGCATGAGTTCGGGCAGAGTCTTCCAATGTCAGGGCGTGATGAATGCCGGTCCTGCAGTCTGAGTGGTCTCGAGGTTTTTTTGGGTGGCTTACGTGTCAGATTGCAAATCTCGTTGGCACCACAATGCTAAGATCGTTAGTGAAGGCCACTCAATGTACACGTCTGTATAAAATTAGTTCTGTACAGCTAATTGGTTTATTTGGCAAATGTAACAGAAGACTTCAGTTTTGTTTATCTTCTTCTGCGTGCTAGGCGCTGCAGTGATTCAGATTCGGTTACTGAGAAGTTAAAGCAGTCCGTGGATTTATGCATTTCAGTCTCAAGCAGACAGAGAGAAAGACCAAAAGTATTCCTAAAGCAAACAAAAAAAGGACTAGAATAGAAACCTTGGCCTTTGCGGTGACAATTTCAACTCCAATTTGTGAATAAAGTGGTATATTTCAGTTCAGTGATGTGGCTAGCTGTAAAGAAACTGCATTTTTACACACTTGGTGCCTTTAGCCATCTTTCCTTTCCCATTAAACACTTTCTCGTGTATCCTAGCAAGCATAAATGATTGTCACCCTTAAAAAAAACAGAACACTTAAAACCGTCATGAGTTGCCTACTAGTAGAAATAAAACCAGACATTTATCTGCAGTGAAGTCTCATTTAAAGTTATGTGCAGGGAAAAGGAACGGTAAGCAGAGTCATTTGTAAAGGCACTTTGGAAGGGGTGGCTTGTGGTATTCAGAGTATTTTCCACAAAATACACTGAACCATTTGGACGAGACGTGATTTCACATAACAGATTCAGCAAAGTTTTTAATTGTGGGCCACAATGCTTTGGGGCGTTAGAGCAGCATGTGGTAAATAGCTGATGTTTGCTTTTTTTTTTTTTTGAGGCTTTTTTTACACTTCAAGCACATTATTTTTGCCATGCAGCCTTCTGAAAACTGTTTTTCAGAATGGCAGAACTTTTGCTGTGGAAACCAGCCTGTAACGAGCACGCACGGGGAGGGCCTGTCCTGCTGTCGTGCCGTAGAGCTGGAGCAACCCTACCTCCAACACAGGTTACCAGCTTCACAAGTCTAAAGGCAGACTTTGAACCATTAATGGAGATGTTTCCATTACTTGGATGCATCAAGTTTGACCTGCTTTGTGGCCTTTTTTATTTTTCAGTGGTGTGCAGTAACTCTAGTTTCATTTTATGCCAAGATCTTTATTCCTCTCACCTTCGAAGCCTCGTTGTGCTTCTTTGCTTCTCGCTTATATCTGAAAACAAACCAACCAACCTGTGATGCTTTTAATGATTATGCTACATATCTCTGATTAAGGATGGTCTGCACAGAAGTAAATATTAAGTAAAGTCCTTTCTACGTCATCAGCCTGCTAGCTTGTGTTTATCTTCTGTCAGAAAGTAAAACGAATGTATCCTGGAATCTAGCTGCTTGTTTGCACAAGCACAAATGATTAACCCGGAATATCAAAGAGAAGGCCAGGGATGGCTGAAAGGCGTATGTGCTACCACCGTTCACTACGACCTTCCCCCCCCCTTTCCCAAGGAAGATGTGGACGTACTGCTGGTTTGTCGTGTCTTCAAAATTAACTTGAGTACTAAATTGAAGGCCCTCATTAGCTCAGATCCTATCCACGTGTAAAAGTCCTTAATTTGAGCAAGGAGGCTCTTACCTGTAACTCACAAAGTGTGAATGCATGCAGTCCCAGGTGCAAATTTGCCTGCTATTTTGCATTGATACAGGCTGGGACCTACAGAATACTTTCATTGCTTTCCTTTTTTTTCTTTCTTTTTTCCTTCCCCTCTTTCCCAGTCCAAAAGCACAACTAACTAATTTTTACACTGTGCAGCTGAAAACAGTTGTGGCATCTGAGCACTGGGCAGCTGAAAATCGGCATAGCATCTGAGCGCTGTGCTCTGGGACGGGGTGTGTTGGGTGTGAGTAAATGCGGTGTTGGTGCAGGGCCAGCTGCGTGAGGACTCTCTCGTGGAGCAGCAGCCATCGGTTGAGCACTGGCAGTTCAGGAGGAGGAAGGTGCACACCACGGCTTTGATTTTGTAGGCTGGGTCTGCTTACTCAGGGGATGTTTGAAATGGTTCCTTGTACAGGAGGATGAGGAATCCGGTCTTTCTCTGCCTCCTTTCTGAAAACGTTGGTCTGGCTGCAGGGAGAGGTGTCTCGGTGATGAAGCAGCAGCTTTCTGATGCAATTCTCGGCTGGGTTGTTCAGCCATTGGGGCCGTTCCCTGCTTACTACACCCGTCTGTAGCTTGCTCCTGCGGCACCTCCTGAACCACAGCAGATGATTCATTTCTGCTTTGGAAACAGGGTGGACAACCGGGGGCTAGCAGAGGAACCGCTCAACTCGCTCAAGTTACATCTGCATTGAAGACATCCCTAGGGTGAATACTGACTTTGTATAAGGCTCGTCCTTTCTTCACCTCCTGCCAAATATGCTTTCTCACTAGTACTTTACCCAGCTGGCTAATTTGGCCTTTGAAATTATCTCAATAATGTCAGGTACTTAAAAAAAACATTCCCATCCCTTTATAAATACTACAATCTAGATGTAAAGGCATTGTTTCAGTGTTGTTTGGGATCTGTTGTACTAAAGAAAAAAACCCACAGTTCTTCAGTGCTGCGCAGCAATCCCGAGCGGAGTATAAACAAATACTATGTCAAGCTGAAACAAGTCGGTTGACTTTGAGAAGGCAAAATGTAAATGCCCAAGTCAGGAGAATTAGTGCCTTTTGTAATGTTGCAACAAATGCAGGAAGATTGCTCCTGCTGACAAGCCCGAAACCTTTCTTGCCTAAAAGAAAAACGAAAAGAAAAAGCTCTTTGGAAAGATGGAAAGTAGGTAAAGACGAGGTTTGTGCAGAGCTTGTGCAAAGCGCGTCTCAGTTGCCTGGTTTGCAGATAAGCGTCCGTCCCATTCTCCTACACTGCCTCTGAGGCAGGGATGAAATAAATGACTTTTTAAGCCTTTGTAGCTAAATCTACCCGAGTTCACAGGTTTTGGGGCTGGAAGTAGCAGCGGTCAGATCCTACTAGCAGTCTTGCTGGAGTCCTACTGGAGACAACGCATTTAAAAAGCAAGCCTGGCACATACCCAGCTTTACAGAGCAGGGAGAGGCTGGCGCAGTTTCACGTCCAGCTCTCCTATTGCTGACCTTTGTCACCTGTTTCTTTACTGGAATTTAGAAATCTATGACTTCTAAGCGATAGAGCGTTTGAAAACATTTTTTGCTCTAGTGGGTTTAACGTGCAAATAGTGGAACAGAGCCAACGGTCCATCTCAGGCAGCCTCATTCTGGAGATTGCTCCATAAAGGTTTATTTTGGTTATTAGCCACTGTGCCAATATTTTTCTTACAAGAAAGAGTAATGATTTTTGCGACCGAAAATTGAGGGTTTCACAGGCTGCAACTGGAAAAATTGGCAGCCGTGCTCGTCTACTGTAGACTGAAAGCCCATGGCAGAGGGAAAAGAGTTAAAAGAAAAAATATAATTCTTCGGTAACAGCTTTAGAAACTTAAGCTGCTAGTTAGCTCCAGAAAGCACACCTGAAACACAGAATAAAGGTAATAATTATATAGTCAGACTATATGCAGATATAGTTACAGATGGCATACTTTTCCAGCTCAATAATGTATTCTTAAAATTGGGGATGGGGAAGTAAAATGAGTTATTTGATTTTAAGAAAAAAAAAAAAAAGTAAAAATAAAAGCTCCACCACTTAAAAATTCGTTTTGGCTAGTACTAGAACATACAGGTTCTGATTTTACCTGTACTTATTCCCTGTTTTTCTGGTATTTTTTCCTCGCAACAGGAAGAGGAAATTAAAGGTTGCTCTGTCGTGCTTCCATAGAACAGCGGATGGCGATTCTGTAATCCTGTTTTGTTTCAAATTGAATTGCCATAGTCCGGCAGACTTCTCTTTTTCAGTCAGTTGTTAAAAAAATAAAAAAAAAACAAGAGAAGCTTTCAGCAGTTTGCCAATGCAAGAAATAAGTAATTTTTAATCCATTCTAAAAATAGTTTTCTGGTGCAGCTGCTTTAATTATTACTAAGACAGAAGATTTGTGTATTTTTTTCCATGAACATCTGGGTGAAATAGTGGACTTCTTTGGTCTGTTTGGCATGTGAGGTGAGACAGGTTTTTTTTCTGCTAGCTATGTTAGGTGCGGAACATTGCTCTGGGGTTGGGAGGTGTAAAAAAAAAATAAAATAAATAATAAAAAAAAATTGTTCCCATATCTTTGCTACTGTGTCTTCCCTTTCCCCAATATAGAGGTAAGGTGAGACTGAGTGTAAGTCAGGAGCGAGGTGAGACAGAGATAATGGGTCCCTAATGGGGGAAACGGCCATTTGAGCATCTTCTGACTGTTCGTTCTAATGCTGAAAGATCAGAACTGGGTGGAAAAGAGACTACCTCCAAAAATAGTTAGGTCTTTTATAGTTATCTTCATCTCTTGGATCCTAGTTTTAGATGAGTTAGAGCTCTAATATTTTCATCTTTGGCTCTGTAGTTATTTTTCCTGGCCCGTTGTAAGAGTTTAATGGATACTGAACAACTGGGATTGCTGAGATCGTACTGAGCAGTCCTTATTGAAAAGCAAAATTAGGCTTGTAGCTGGTAATAGACCTAGTAGAAGTGGAGACTGGTGCGAGTTTCCTGATCTAATTTTTGCTTAAACTACTGGGCCGTCTTGTAGAATTGGAGAGAGGGAAATGATGTCTCATTTGTGGCCCTTTCAAGGGAAAACATATTGATGCAATTTTGTTTTCACTCTATTTTTTTCTCCTGAGTGAGGTCCTGTCATACTTACCACAAAACTTTTTTGCATTTGCAAAATGTTTATGCTGCTCCAGCACACCTATAGCACTCCCATGGATTGTTCCACGATGTATCACGTACCTGCAAAGAGCAGGAGGTTGCACTACATTTGATGGGACTTAGCGTAGAAGTCTCCTCCAGGAGTCCCAAAACCATTCTTGGTTCAGAAACTGTTTCAACCTTGTTCTACGATGGGTGGGTTCTGAAACAACACAACAAAATTCTGGTTTAGCATTTGTGTAAGCATGCAGTATAGAAAATTAGGAGGTTTTAACAGAAAGTGCGTTCATTAAATCTTCTGTATATTGTAACAATAGAACAAAAGCAAAGGAATTTTTTTCTTTATGTAAATACATATTCCAGTCACAGATAAAGAAAACAAAGCTCACATTTAATATTTGGGTGTTTTTTTACAAATTATGATCAGGTAGTATTGTAGCTGGTACCATTGCTGGAAAGTGTTGGGTTTTTTTTATGGTTTTAAGATTTCTTTATCTGCTTTTTTGTTTTGCAGTATTATGTGCCAAGAATCTTGCAAAGAAAGATTTCTTCAGTAAGTATGCCCTAATTGTATAACCTTCTGCTCTTGATTAATCAGATTTATTTGTAGATTGTGCATTACTGTCGTGGCACATCTATGTTTGTCATTTGTTCTGTGATTCCATTCTTGCCGTAACATTGCATTACTACATGAGTAGATGTTACTCTGAATTTTATTTAGATACTGTAGATTCTAGGACAGGGAAGCCCGAGGAGTCACAAATTCTGGTTGAAAGTCTGGCTGATGGGACCACAAGCAGCTTGCCGCTTGCAGTTCTGTGTGTGGGGTACCAAGAGCATCCATCTCCAAGATGGCTTTATTTGTAAAGCGTGCCAGGGGTACGAGTAAAGTACCCCAGTGCTACAGTCTCGAGATTATGTTAAGGATTGAATAAAGATGTCTGCTTACCAGTGTGCCTGGGTATGCACTGTTAAATTAAGCTAGTCTAACCTTTTTGTTTTCCAAAAACTTTCATAATTTATGGCAGATACCAATCTGTACGACAGAAGTATGTTACCTAATTAGGAACTCAGTTCTCTATTTTAGATTTACTTAAATAGTTTTAGGAAACGGCAACTTTCCTGTCTTGGGGGCGGGGGGGGACACAAGCAGGAGCTCATAATAGCATTATCTTGGAAGAAACAACCAAGTATTACTTTTTAATAGCACCTTTTCGCTTCCACAGGACTTCCTGACCCATTTGCAAAAATAGTTGTTGATGGGTCAGGTCAGTGCCATTCCACTGACACTGTGAAGAATACATTGGACCCCAAATGGAACCAGCATTACGATCTGTGAGTTGTTCGCAAAGTCATAAGTAAAAAATATTCGAGAGATATACCTAGTAAATGGAATGCGAGGGCTGGCTCTGCAACTTCATTTTGGTTAGCAAGAAGAGTTGCATTTGCTGAAGAGGACTGATCTTTTGCAACAAGAAATTACCTGTTAATAAAGGAGTGGTACTTTTGCTTTTAGTTGTTTGAATTTGGAAATACCTGTGTGTCAGGAACACAGCACAGTTGCTCAGAGTAAGCTCTACTGGAGCAGCGCGGTCCAGCTTTTACACAGGATTGTCCTTGTTGTAGTGATTTATTTTCTTCAAATTATTAGAAACATAAATTGTATAGTTTTGTACATTAATCAGCTTGTTGTATAGCTTTTAATGAGGCTGTCTGTAGTTAAATTCATGCTGCAGCAATATCAATTTAACATGCTGTGTGAAATCATAGCGCAGTAATTCATTAATAACACCATTTCAGGCTTAAGCACTTCTGCATTTCTACTAAAACAGCGTGACCAATGTACTGAAATGTATCAGAATTTGTACCAAATAACGCATAAATTCTGTGGAGTAAAAAGAGGTTATTTTTTCTAAAATTACTCTTCTAATACGTATTTTTCTAGATATGTTGGGAAGACGGATTCCATAACCATCAGTGTATGGAACCATAAAAAAATCCACAAGAAACAGGGAGCTGGCTTCCTGGGGTGTGTCCGACTCCTCTCCAATGCCATCAGCAGGCTAAAAGATACTGGATGTAAGAGCAATTTCTACCTGGCGCAATCGATAACCTTCTGTGCCTTGTATCTGAGTAGTGAATAGTATTCTCACCCAGCCCTCCCCAGTGTTTTGTTGATCTTTCCAATTCTCATTTGCAGACCAGCGTTTGGATCTATGCAAATTAAATCCCACAGATACCGATGCTGTACGAGGCCAAATAGTGGGTAAGAATACTCTTGGCTAAACTTTCATCTTCTTGGGTAAATACCCTATACATACAAACGTTTTATTAAAAAAGAAACCTGGAGTCATTATTGCTCCCATGCCTTTTCTGTGTTGTTTCTTCTGACTTTAATGGGATTAAATTGCATAACCTGAAAATTTCTGTTGTACTCCTACGTAGGAGTTTGTTTTCTCTCAGCTGATAATGGGAAACAATATTAAAAAGAGGGAATGCATCTGGCAAGGTTTCTAATGCAGTTCTGGAAGGATAAATGTTGTTGTGAAACTGATTGCATTTGGACCAAGGGGACAGGCGAAGAGAATCTTATGTGGAAAAAAGGATCTGGAGGAGTTAAAAGAAATTTTGCAAATTGCTGTCCTAATACCTTCGACTCACGGAACCCATTTCTGAATTTGAACAAGGCAGTGCTAGTTTTACGGCTAATTTAACCCATTTTACCACGTTTTTCTGCCCCCCGCCCAACCTAAGCTTTTCATTGATACATAAATATAGTTGGCAAACTCTGAATTCTCACCGTAACAATGACATCTAGTGGTGAGTGATTTCTTTCCAGCTTACCTTGCTGGATCCTCATGAAACACAGACACGTTTGATATTTATAGAAATAGACTCGGCTTAAGTTTTGATGTGGTGATGCCTTTGGTTTCTCTTCTTCATTTTTAGAAAATCAGTAATGCTTTAGGGTGATAGGGAGAGATTTGGTAAGTGGTGTGCTCTCTTGTGTAGGATGTAGTTTTCCTTAATATTTTACCTGGTATAAATGTGAGTTGTTTGGCTTTATGTTGTTTTTAAGGGAACAGTTGTTCTTTTATCATTAATTCTGTTTCTTCTTTTTATTTCAGTCAGTTTACAGACACGGGACAGAATAGGTACAGGAGGTTCTGTAGTAGACTGTAGAGGGCTTTTGGAGAATGAAGGGTAAGAATTGTTTTCTTTATACTTAATTAGAAAAAAAATGGTTTATATGTGGAAAGAATGTAATTAACACTAGAAATATTAAATATCAGTGTGACAAATAAATTGCCTGTGAATATGTATCAGGTTATAGCTGGATACCTCCTTGAATAAAATAAGCTAAACTTGATATGTTTTGTTACCAATCCTTCTGGGACTTCCATGAGAAGTTTGGCCTATAAAAACATTAAGAAAGTGGCATATCTTGGGTTAAAAGTTGCAGTACTTGAAGGAATGGAGAGAGAGAGAGAGGGAACAGTTATTTCTGCATTCACTTCTCTTGTGATGGAAACTCTTGAAGTTTCCCCATTTTCAGAACCGTTTATGAAGACTCCGGACCGGGAAGGCCGCTGAGCTGTTTTATGGAAGAACCAGCACCGTATACAGACACTACGGGGGCTGCTGGAGGAGGCAACTGTCGCTTTGTAGAGTCCCCCAGTCAGGATCAGAGGCTTCAGGCACAGCGACTTCGGACTCCTGAAGTCAGAGGTCATGTACAGACACCTCAGAACAGACCGCATGGTCACCAGTCGCCTGACCTACCAGAAGGCTACGGTAAGAGTTTTTTTCCAGAACTATAAAATAGAGGTTTTTTCAAAAGACTTAAGAGAAAAATGCTCCCATTTTAATATATAGATGTGGTTTACCTGTTAGAACATGCATCATCCATGTGCGTCTAATAGTCTGCATTTTGGAAAAGGAACTAAGCAGCGCAGATGGGAGTTCGAGATTGGCTAATTAGCAGTTGGCTATGCCAGGATACACTGAGAGGTTGACAGTAAATTAAACATGAGTTTGTGGTATGATGCTGTTACAGAAAATTCGCTGCTAATCTTGGCTGTGTATCTAGGGAGAACGAATGTAAAGAGCTCTTTAAACTAGAGCAGTAATGCTATTTTTTCCTTCCCCCTTGGCATGTTGTGTAGGTTTGAGCCCACATTTGAGAAAAGATCAGGAAAATAGAAAAGCACCAAAGCAGCCGGTAGTACAGAACACTAGGCAGGATAAGAATGAGGAGAGTTTAAATTTCAGAAAAGAGCACACCAAATCTAGGAGTAAGGAAATCCAGTTTGGGGGTTTGGGTTGCCTCAAAATCTAAAAATAAAAATGCAAACTAAAACATACTGGTGCATGTATTTGTGAGTTTCCAAGAGAACACTGAAATGTGTAGCCAAAGTAAACCTGTGAAGACAGCGTTTAGACAAAACAGTCCATGCTGCAAGAGGTCAGGTGGGATGGCTCAAGTACTTTCTCCTGGCTCTGACAGGAAGATAAGGTGCTAATAGCTTTGAACAAACTGTTTATTCTGATTTTTTTTTCATATTTGTAATTAAGAATAATCTTTCTTCCCTTTTCATAGAACAAAGAACAACGGTACAGGGACAGGTTTATTTTTTGCACACACAGACTGGAGTTAGCACATGGCATGACCCTAGGATACCGAGGTATGTATTTATAGTTACAGAGTCAGGTTTTTGTCATGTGTGTGTGGCAGTAAGCTGAATCTTTAAGAGCAAAAATCTATGAAATGGCCTGTCTAAATTTAAAGGGAGAGCTTACAAGCAGAGGAATAATTTTGGGTCATTCTAGTTACCTTTTCACTGATCGCTAAAGATAGTTCTTTCTTTCAAAAAAAGCAATCTACTTGTGAATCACATAAAACAAAAGGAAAAAAAAAATGTAGTTCTTCAGGAACTCCCATTTGACAAATTCTTCCTAAAACATCAATGTGACTTTTGTTTGTTTAACTTCTTTTTGTTCTCTGGTGAAGCCACAGATTTCTGAATCTTACCTAATCCTTTTTGGGTTTTTTTTGTATGAAAACAGTTGGGACTGCAAATTGAAGAAAAAAGTGACTACTTTACTTTCTTAAAGCCATTGTTTCTTGAGTATTGAACTTTTAACTTTTGCTCTAATAGCGCTCACTTATGTACAACTGAAGCAGAGATTACTTGTTATCTTTAAACTTGAAGTGGTGTTGGGGTTTTTTTTTGTGCTTTAGACCAATGATTTGCAGCTAGAAAATCTGAGTCCTCCGCATGATTAATTTAGTAAAGCCTCTTTAAACCTTAACCTGCAGTTAATCCAGGTCTTTGTGACTAAGGTCTGGCGCTCTTCCTTGAGGAGCTCTGAATCTGGGCTGTTTCGCTGGACCACCCGCGCACCAGATTCAAGAGTGAAACACAAAGTTTGTAACTCTTCAGCTGCTGCACTGGCTGGATAATACTTGAATGTGATACAGGATATTAGAAAAATGATATAAAGTAGTGCAGGCAAAAGTGTTGATAAAACCACAGTATATGGAAGGATATGAAAAATAAAGTTGAGAGAAAATAGCTGATGTTAGATTAGCTGCTGTCGTTGGAAGAAGAAATGACAATGCTCATTCTTCATGTCACTCATGTCAGGCTTGCGTGCCCAAAGCCTTGTCTCTTCTTTGAGTGATGCTGGTTGGCCTAATGAAAGGTATTGCTGCTTGTCTCAACAAATCTTAAGAGCCAGGTTTTCAGGACCAGCAATGTCAGTGGACACAACGATGTTTTGTGAGTCACGGGTCACTCTTGTTTTAGTTAAAGGTGGCTCTCTTCCTACTAAGTTGCAGTGCAAAAACGTAACCTTGGCATTTAGCACAGATGTAGGCTAAAACTTGCTGAAATCAGATCTCTAAAGTACTTTCAGATGCACTGCTGATTGAAACAAATGGTCACAACCATAATCTTCTTTAAGGAGCCTAACAAAGGCTTGTCTGTCTGCCTGTGTATTTGTCCCTGCTGGCTTATACTCACGGTGACGCTAACGAAGACTTTGGTGTACAAAGCATTTCTACCTTTCTAAAGTCTCTCAGTTCACTCATTTATACTGATGATGCACGGTTAGATTTAGGTAAGGAAATATATAGAGTGGTGTCTTCAGCCCTGGATAACAGATGAATCCATGCTAGCTGTCTCAAGAATACTTTACCTAACAATAGCTTTTCTGTCTAAAACTAATATTCATGTTTCCATCCTTCCTTTTCTTGCCATTCTTAGTGTTTTCCTCTGTTAGGTGGCTGGGACCTTAAGTGTTTTCAATTTTCTAGGTGTAAATACGTTCTACATATTGAATTCAAATACTACCTGAAAGTGAGTGACTACCTTTAGCAGCACTTAGAATGATACCCAAAATTTATCTAGGATTAAAGAGGCGAATGTGTTGGTAAAGCCTTACCCTCAATGATTTATAAATCAAATAGTTAGGATTCTAACCTTGCCTAATTAAAGAGATGGGTTTTTCTTCTTTTAGGTGATTTTAGTATTTGGCTGCTTTAGTCTTTTAACTTACTGGGTGTTTGGAGACAGTGGGTGGTGCAGAGGCCTTTGCTTAATTGTTTGGTTTTCTGCATGTGGATCACGTTAGCGTTACTGGGAATTTTTGTGTGAAACTTTTGCTACAAAAAAAGTCTCTTCCTCCTCCTACAGCCCTCAGAAGCCCTGTCATCGCCTAAATGATGATGTTGCATATTGAAGTTACTTTTAAGCTGTATGGATTTGTTACTTTCAAAGCCTTTCAAAGACAGAAGTAGTTTTGCTGATTTACATTTCTGTGTACCATGCGTACATGGGGAGTTGCACTGCTTAGATTGAGGATTTTAAAAAGACAGCATTAAAATAGCCATTCTGTCCTTCCGAAGGCTCTCATAGCCTAGAATCACTGAGCACCAAATTCATTCCACCCTCTCCCCTGACTGTAAACTGTTTTCATCTTAGCTTCCAAAGTGCGTTAACATTTTGTTTGCTTTTCTCTTTAGAGACCTTAACAGTGTGAATTGTGATGAACTAGGACCTTTGCCTCCAGGTTGGGAAGTCAGAAGTACAGTTTCAGGAAGAATATATTTTGTAGATCATAACAACAGAACCACACAATTCACAGATCCACGACTACATCACATCATGAAGTAAGAACCTTGCCTGATAAATAATTCATGTCAAGTTTGGATTCTTAAACCCATTATTTTTGTCCAATTTTAACTACAGTCTGGGAGTCATGGGAGCTGAAAAACTGCATGATAACAATATTGGGGAACAGATGCAACCAATGCTGTAGGCAGGGTCTGAGCATTAGTTCTTAGCGCTGTTTTTATTTAACCTTTTTGCAGGTACTCTTCAAAAATGGTTTTTCTGTGCTTTGCAATCCTCAGATTTAAGGGAGGGCTTGCTTATTTCGGCACAATGCTGATCTCTAAGCTGGTTTGACAAAATTGTGCCAAGCTGTACTGGAGCAAATATGCCATTCTGGATGTGCTGAGGTATGGGGCAGAGGGTCTGCCAGGCGGTTCCACAGCAGTCAGCTCACGTCTCTCAGGTTTAGCAGGTCTAGCTCTGTGCTAGCTATGCTAGACCTGAACTGGCTTCGTGCTCCCATGAGCTCCAGACAACAGGAATATAAAGCCAGCTGGAGTCTGGTTGCCTGATGCTGTGCACAGCCAGCTTGGGTTTAGCAGGATTTAATAAGCTCAAGCTCTACATCATGCAAAGGCAGCTGAACTGTTACAGAACTGACCGTGGAAGCAGCCTGGCAGTACTTGTTGTGCCCAAGATGAGACTTTTTCCTGGATCTGAGTTGTCTGTGCTTGAAGCCAGCTGTGGAATCTCTGTACCTAAAAAAATCATTGCTCCACAACCCAAATACAGGATAGTTGGGTAGTAAAGGATAAAGATAGTTGAATGTATGATGAAGGCGGCCAACCCTATCCTGGGCTACATCAAAAGAAGTGTGGCCAGCGGGTCCCTCTACCTGCTCAGGTGAGACCCTGCCTGGAATAGTGCGTCCACCTCTGGGGCTCCCAACATAAGAAGGACGTGGACCTGTTGGAGCAGGCCCAGAGGAGGCCACAGAGATGCTCCGAGGGCTGGAGCACCTCTCCTAGGAGGACAGGCTGAGAGTTGGGGTGGTTCAGCCTGGAGAAGAGAAGGCTCTGGGGAGACCTTATAGCCCCTTCCCCCCCTAAAGGGGGCCTACAGGAAAGGTGGGGAGGGACTCTTGATCAGGGAGGGGAGCCATAGGATGACGGGTAATGGTTTTAAACTGAAAGAGGGGAGATTTAGATTAGATGTTAGGAAGAAATTCTTTCCTGTGAGGGTGGTGAGACACTGGCACAGGTTGCCCTGAGAAGCTGTGGCTGCCCCATCCCTGGAGGTGGTTAAAGGCCAGGCGTGGACGGGGCTTGGAGCAACCCGGGCTGGTGGGACGTGTCCCTGCCATGGCAGGGGGGGTTTGGACTAGATGACCTTTAAAGGCCCCCTTCCAGCCTAAGTCATTCTATGAAGGTTCAGCTATATGGGACAAGTACATTTTTCTCTTAGAATAACCATAGATGCAGTACTTTTACTGTGTCAAGAATCCCTAGCTTTATTTTGCATGAAGCTGCAATAAAATTGATTGCAGTTGTTAGTTCAATTTGTAAAGCTGTTGTTTGTTCCATTAGAGGTCTCTCTTTGTGTTATGCTCTTGAAAGTTGTCACTATATGGGAGAAATACCACACAAACTTTTTAATTACTGCTCAGTCAACATTCAGTGATCCCAGCCTTCCACAATGTATCGACATGTAAAAACTGAGCTGAAAATTGCTGAAACTTTGTTGTAAACATCTGTATTCCTTACGTCCCTGAATGTAGGGTAATGATGCTGTAGAAGTTACCCAGCTGAATATACATTTTGCTCCAGGTTCCTCTTGGAGAAGCTTAATCAATTCTTCCACTGTTGTTTTACATATTCCTTATTGTTGTGGTTCCAGAATAAATATTTTACTTTTCTTTCAAAGCCATCAATGCCAGCTAAAAGAGCCCAGCCAACAACCTTTGCCAGCTCCGAATGAGGGGTCACTAGAAGACGGTGAGGAGTTGCCTGCGCAAAGATATGAAAGAGACTTGGTACAAAAGTTGAAAGTTCTTAGACACGAGCTCTCTCTTCAGCAACCACAGGCTGGTCACTGTCGCATTGAAGTATCCAGAGAGGAAATATTTGAGGTATTTGATTGACTTTTGACTATTATCACCAGCTTTTATCACTCAATAGTTAAGTAAAACTGGTCTTTGATTATAACAGCTCTGCTTCTTGAAAGAGGTAGTGAAATCCACCAAGTATTAACAGAGTCGTCATTGGAATTTGCTTTAGATTAGCACTTTAGCAGAATAATGTTTTCTGTAGTTGAGTAACAATCCGTTATTGTTACAGTAATGCATCTTAGTAGACTTAATTATAGGAAGGAAAGAAAATGTCTGATTGTAAAAATACACACACAGGAATCCTACCGTCAGATAATGAAGATGAGGCCAAAGGACTTGAAAAAGAGGCTTATGGTGAAATTTCGAGGAGAGGAAGGCCTGGATTATGGAGGAGTAGCAAGGTGAGATTTGGGGGGTTGTCTGACACTTTTTAACTGTAATATTGTCCTTAAAGTGACCCGTGACTGATATCATTCCCTTTTAAATTATCTCTTAATGGTATATATAAGTTTTTTGTGATCTAGTTTATAGGTGGTAGGTGTAGCTTCAGTGTTCGTATCACGGTAGATTGGAAAGTGGAAGCATGTGACTTAACAGTTATCCCACAGCCTTCCTGGTGTCAAAGGCTCATGTATTTGGGATCATTACTGGAATTATCACCAGATTGGGGTGTTTCTGTTTCCCCTCTTCCCCATAGGTACTCTATTTTCATCACCATTACCCAGTGAGCATAAAAGGCTTGTTTAGAGTAGGCTATTACCTTATTGGAGAAAGTGCTGATCCCAGCAACAGGCTACACTTTCCTAAGTGAAAGTGTCATCAGCTCAAATTGTGAGGTCTTTCAAGGATCATATAGACTCTGAAGTAAAACCAAATCGCAGTGAAGGTTTTGTTAAGTATGCCTGTCTGATTTCCAGCAAGGCGATAGGGATTCCTTTTTGTTATGTCTCAGGCACATTCAGGAGAGTCTTCTGATCTGTTGGAGAAGGAGTGGAAATTAACTAATCCTAAACAAAGGCTAAAATTTTAGAGAAGACTTGCCTCCCTCTTAAAAATAATTCCCTGTGGACTGCATCAGAGCTGAAGTTCTGGAGTTGATTGTAACATCATCACCATCTTTGCAGTGACTCAGATGCATGGTGTCAGTTCACTGAGAGATTTCTCAAATCCACAAAAGCTGCATCGACCACTTAAGTGTCTTTCAGTAACCCATCGCTGGACAAAGGAACGTTCTGAGCTGCCTTACCCGAGGCGACCTTGAGTGTCTCCACTGTTGACATCCTGTTGCCCTGCTGGCTTTCATAATCGCCCATTTGCTGCAACAAGACTCTTTCAGATCAGTACTGCTTCCCCTCTAAGCATTAAAGTTGATAGTTCATACAGATTATTTTACACCTGGGACAGGTGTCCAAATTCAATAATAAAGGGGTATTTGTCATGGTGAGTTGGGAGGTCAGAAATAGCTTTGGTTTCATTCCAGTCCTTGTAAATTACTGAGGTGAGAGAATTTACCTAACCTCTCCTCTTTTAATGCATTTAGGCTCTCTGCCCCTTCTGGGCTGTTTGCTGAAAGCAGAGATTCTCTCCTCATCAAGCGTTTGCAGAAAAACAGCTTGTCTAAAGACCTCCAGTGATGTGAGCTGATTTTAAACAACAGATTTTTTTAAATAGTTCTTTATACTGTGCAGGTTGCAGAGGAGTGGACCTCTTAGTGTCCAAACATCTGAACTCTGTACAAAGTCAAGATTTTTTTGGAAGTGAGTCTTGTTCAGACTCAATTTGTTGATGGCCTCATCTAACAGCTTGCTATAGCTTCTCTGATTGATGTTAATCCCTTCAGTACTTCTAAACTAAAGCAAGTCTGCCTGTGAGTGGAGTAAGACACTGTATCAGTTTTTAAACACACCTTTTTGTTCTGCAAATGGAGGGCAGTACGAGGTGATCTGCTTTTGAAATAAGCATTTCATAACTGATGACTAGTTTGATGATTCACAATAAATTGTATTGTCTGAAACTTAAGTGGAAGTTGCACCCTTTTAAATACCTTTTTTTTTTTTTTTCCTTTTTGGCAGAGAATGGTTGTATTTACTGTGCCATGAAATGTTGAATCCCTATTATGGACTCTTCCAGTACTCCACAGATAATATTTACATGCTGCAAATCAATCCAGACTCTTCTATCAATCCTGTAAGTATTAACTTCTCAGTGACATACCTACTTTAACAGAGGTCTCCTGCAGTTCTTTATTGTAGCTGTTCTTCCATGACAAGAGTGTAAACTGAAGGGTAAAGCAGAATAAGAATGTGTTAATAATGAGTCTTTTATTGATATGGTATGAAGCAGAGGGGTTTTGTTCTGAAATGAAAAACATGAGAGAGGAGGTATCCTTTGATAAGTATCTGCTTTCTTTGAGACTGCTTAGTACTGACTGGGATGCACGATGATTCTGAGAAGATACACGTAGCTGAAATTCATCTTCACTATTGTGCAGGCGGTTGCGTAAACAGCATTGCATCCTAAGCAGTTGCAGGGGCTCGTATGCCTTGCTTGCCCTTTCTCAATAAGTTCTGCTTGCTTTTTTTTTTCTTACTGGAGGGTTTGTATTGATGCAGACCCTGAAAGGAGCAGCAATTCTGTATTAGTAGAGAGGAATTTTTCCTGACATGACATTGCCTGACACTTGCTCTGTAAGATGGGGGAGATAGACCGGAAGAATCTCAACCATAGGACTTATGCCTCAGTTTTCAAAAGTCAGTTTATAAGCAACATAAAAGACATGAAGGAAATGAGCACATGGCCTGCTTCTTCAAGAGCAAAAGGATTTTGATGGTTAAACAAAGAATAAACTAATTTGTTTGGAATTGTCATATTTTGGATTCTGGGGATTTTCTTTTCTCGAGTTTTGCCCTTTGAGAGGTCTAGAGGACTTACATCCAATTTAGTACTTGGGTAATGCACAGAGACTTACTTGAGGCATTTGATCATTAAATGCTTGTGTTGTTGGTTTTGTTATGAGGAAAAATGGTGGTTGCTATTGCCCAGAGGGTTGCAGACAACTTGCACTGAACATACAACTGACGGCACAGATATAACCACAAGATGTCAGTGTCTTCCCATGGCCTGATTCTCTCTCCTCTCCCTGCAGGACCATTTGTCTTATTTCCATTTTGTTGGTCGGATAATGGGTTTGGCTGTGTTCCATGGACACTATATCAATGGGGGTTTCACGGTTCCCTTTTACAAACAGCTTCTGGGAAAGCCCATTCAGCTCTCCGATCTGGAATCTGTTGACCCAGAATTACACAAAAGTTTAGTCTGGATCTTGTAAGTACTGTATTTATCAGTTGTCTCGCTGTAGAGAAGATGGGGTAGAGTGTGTTGGCAATAGTGAGATAATGCTTTACAGAAAATGTTTGCAAAAATCTTGTAATGGTGGAGGTCTGTACAAAATTATTAAACTACTTTTACAATGTCAAAGAGCTCAAGGTACTTGAGGAAGAGTTCTCATTGCGAACTCTGTGTTAGCTCTCCTTGCAGCAAAATAAATAATCATTAAACGTTGTATGGGTATGGTAGAATATCACAGTATCAAAATCCAAACTCAGGACAGAGTTCTGAGGGGGAAAAGAAAACCAACTTTGATTAAAATGGAAATAAATGGAAGTGATTTGGGCTTCTGTATGCTTACAGTTCAGAACAAAATCCAACATTCAGTGTAGCTTTGGGACTCTTCAGCACTGCTTTGCATTATCTCAATTTCTTTCCCTAAATGCTATTTTGAATTTTGCATTTAAAGTTACTGATGTTGAATTTCACTGCATGTGACTTCTTCCGTGCTTCACACTGATACATGACAGCAGATCAGATTATTCCTGTATATATATGTGTGTGTGGTTTTTTGTGTATATAGGATTTTACTAATTGTCCTGAGTACTGCTAGTTAGATGGATGAGCCATATCTGATCAGGCTCTTCAACATGCATTGGGCTATATAGAAATCAGTGATTATGGCAATATTCCTCTAGTGGTGAGAAATGCAGGTGGCTAGTTACTATGTTTATACTGAAGAAGGCTAATTAGTGTTCAAATATCAAACTGTCAGCATCACCGCTGAGAACTATCAAAATATCAAAAATACTAGGTTTACCCTCTGTCTTTCCCTTGCCAGAGAGAATGATATCACCCCAGTTCTGGACCATACGTTTTGTGTGGAACACAATGCTTTTGGGCGGATTTTACAGCATGAACTCAAACCAAATGGCAGGAATATTCCAGTGACAGAAGAGAACAAGAAAGAATATGTCAGGTATTGCAGAACAAAAATCTACCCTCCAAATGTAGTGGGAAGAAGGTAGTAAACAGATGGGGTTTTTTATTTCGTGAAACTAATGAGATAAGTATTTGGGGGGGAAATACTTGAGTTGTAAATGACATGAGTGTTTTCACACAATGCACTATTGTAAGACCTGGGAAGATGAAGCTGTGAATTGTACTTTGGTTTTTCTGTTGATGGTGCAGTGATTAATTGTTGATGGAAAAAGGAACTGATAAGCACTTCTTTCATAATACAAAATGTGTGCGCTAAAACAAGTTCCTCTGTAAAGCGAGCGTTTTCCAGCTCTGCTATAGAAAGCCCAGTCCTATCTAGCTTGTCATACCTGACTTTTTCTTTCTGCCCCCCCAGGTTGTACGTAAACTGGCGGTTTATGAGAGGAATAGAGGCTCAGTTCCTGGCTCTGCAGAAGGGTTTTAATGAACTTATTCCTCAACATCTCCTTAAGCCTTTCGACCAGAAGGAACTTGAGGTATCTGTTTTATCCACATAGAATACTATTTTGTAATTCGTTTGATCCACAGTCAAGCACTGATTTTAAAAAAACAAAACAGACGAACAAAAACCAAACCCTCAAAACTTATTCCAGTTTGCGTACCAGAAAGCTGTGTATTTGTTTAACCAAACCCTTTTTGGTTTATTCTAGACATTCTTTGGGTAGACATTATTGAGAGGGCTCCTTAAACAGGGAAAGACAAATACACTGTGTTGTCAAACCAAGGACTAATGCTTAAAGCAGGTGGTCTGGGCTGGGAGGGACTACGGCAAGTCTGAGGAACTGTTGGCAAGACCTAACATGTTATCTACCCCAGAACTTGTTTTCTTCAGTGACTGTTTTTGTGCATGGCTGTTTCTATATGCACATAGGGCATGGTTTACAGGGACTAAAATAGAAGTGTAGAGCATATAGGAAAGAAATTAATGTCTTCTCATTTAGTCCTGAGGTGCAGAATGCTACCTCTTCAAATAATTCCTGTTGTAGCAATTTTTCCTCTGGTTTTGCCTTTTTAAAAAAAAATAAGGCAACCTGTGGAATAGCGACCATTTGTCGTATTGTAAGCACTAGATTTGTGCTAGTCATTCGTGCATACTGATTAATCCCACGACGTTATTGCATTCCATTTGCTAGCTGCTTGAAAAGGCAGATTAAAAATCCATTAAATATTTCAATACTGCCTGCGTTACAACAGTCACACTCATTTACATTATTAGGACAGTTGTAAGCGGGTGGTGTCTTGGTGGCACAAAAAGGCAGCTGCTACATGGTAGCTCTCAGAAATATGATACTCAATATGGAATATTAGGGGAAATTTAGAATATGACACACGTTTTGTTTTGAGGGATGAAGTTTTCTCTCTGCCATTTATTTGTCGTTGCCAGGGGAGGTGGTTAGATTCATGGCCAGCAGTGACTTCCTTTTACAGTCTGTTGCAACCTGGTGTCATCTGGAAAAGAGATTGAAGTAATATGTCTGGTCTGTGTCAGAGCCTCGCACAAACAGCATCAGAAAACAGATGCAAAGTTTCTGTAGTTTGTTGTGGAACAACAAACCAGCTAGGATGTTGCCAGAAACCGAGCAGGATTCTGTCATAGTTGGAATTGGCACTTCTAGGACAAACCTGCATCGGGACAACGATGTGTAGCCCAGTAGCTGGCGTGCCTTCTTCCAAGTCTGTACTATACCCTCATAAAGATATACTGTACTTCTCAGGTGGGATAGATTTAACAAAGCAGATCTCGAATGGGCTTCTGACTCTCATTTCTTGTGAAAATTCTCATTCTGGTAGGTGTACTCCTTGGCCACTTTCATTGCAGTTTAACCGGAGAGGTTTACTGCCGGTTTTGGAGCGTTACTGTGCACCAGAAAGGTGGTTCAAGCACGTAAAGAATGCTAGGCTTTGTGAAATTATTGGATGTATGTTTTTATAGCTGCAAACCTGAAATGACTGTGAATGTTAAAGCGTTTTCTAATCCTTTAACAGCTAATCATAGGAGGCCTGGATAAGATAGACCTGAACGACTGGAAGTCAAACACGCGTCTCAAGCACTGCATGGCAGATAGCAATATTGTGAAGTGGTTCTGGCAAGCAGTGGAAACATTTGATGAAGAAAGAAGGGCAAGGCTGCTGCAGTTTGTGACGGGTTCGACGCGTGTCCCACTTCAAGGTTTCAAGGCTTTACAAGGTGACTGATGTGGAGGACGAGTTACTCTGTGGTGGGAGAGAGAGAGATGAAAATGGTGTGGTATTTACTAGCCCCTTCTAAAATATCAGGGTATTACTGGATAAGCACTTGCAAACTTTTGATCCCAAGAGCAGTTTTACATTTGTCATCAGCTCTGCTGGTGGTGAACACTTTAGCCGTTGCTGATAGTGATACAAGCTGGTAAATCTGTCGTCGTGTGGCACTTTGGTGTCAATATTAGCTTATCAGTCTCCTACAAACCTGTGGACTGATGTTAAAATCATTGCATGCAAGCGCGCACCTGATTGTAGAGCTGACCAAACAACTTTTTCACATGAAAACTGTATTCCCTTCATTGTTTGGCAATAAACCATTAGACTTTAAAACAGGTTCCTGAAAATTGCAGGTTTTGTCATCAGAAAAGGTGGCAGCGTCCTAAGCTGTTGTCATGGTTTAACCCCAGCCAGCAACTAGGACCATGCAGCCGTTCACTCACTTGCCGTGCCCCCCAGTAGAGCAGGGAGAAGGGGGGGGGGAAAGGAAAAAAACTCATGGGTTGAGTTAAAGACAGTTTAATAGAACAGTAAGGAAGATGATGATGATAATAATAGTAGTAATAGTAAAAGAATATTCAAAATAAGTGATGCAATACAGTTGCTCGCCACCTGAGGGTCGGTTGCCAGCCCATCTCGAGCAGCACTTGCTGATCCCCGCCGTCGGCCAACCCCCATTTATATGCTGAACATGACATCTGTGGTATGGAATATTCCTTTGGCCAGCATGTCCTGTCTGTGCTCCCTCTCAGCTTCTAGGCGAAGATGAAAAAGTCTTTGACTTAGTATAAGCATTACTTAACAACAACTAAAACAATATGTGTTATCAACATTATTCTCATACTAAATCCAAAACGCAGAAGCTACTACGAAGAAAATTAACTCTATCCCAGCTGAAAGCAGGACAGCTGTTGTGATTCTCCTGATAAAATTCCATCTCTTGACGGACAGTAAACTAACGTTCAAAGTAAAATATATAGTTCTCTTTTACAAGGAAAACCTTTTTGCACTTAGGTCTTTTCATTTTCAAGCATGCACCTTTGTTAATATAAAATTTAGCAGTCTTCCAAAATACTATCTGCAAATTAATTGTTGTGAACAGCCCTATCGCTTCTGCCATCCTTTCATCAGCTGCAAATCTGATCTACAGATTTAGCCTATGACATACTTGCGTTTGCAGCTGGAACTGTAATCATCTCTCTTGCCTTTTTTATAAGCTGCAAAATCTGTGTGTGGATGATGTTTTGTTGAAGTACATTAACTAGAATGTCTGTCTGTAAGGTTCTACAGGCGCTGCAGGACCCAGACTGTTTACCATCCATTTAATAGATGCAAACACAGACAACCTTCCAAAAGCCCACACTTGGTAAGATGAAAACATTCTGCATGTCAATGCTCGCTTTCCCTTTGTCTTGGTTTAAAGCAGTCATCTCTGTTGGTCCCAGCTATGGATTAGTCATGGGATATGCATAGGTGAATCCAGGCATGCTCTGCGAGCTTGGAAATATCTGTACTCTGCAGCCAGCAGAATAATCGACTTCTCTTTGTATGGCTTGATTTGTCTTCTATGCTGTCTGTGGTTTTCTTTTATCCCGGAGTTGATTATTCTGGATAGTGAGATGTTTGTAAGCTTATTTCTACGTGTTCAGCAAAAGCATTCACTGAGAAATGACTCACAGCAATGAGTCCTCATCCGGGGTTACAAAGAATAGTTTTCAGATGTAAAATGTAGGAAAAGTGCGTTATTGGTCCGGTATAGACACAGGGCTGAGCTCTGGTACGGAAGTCTCACTCTATCAGAGACAGGAAATCATTTCAGCAGAGGCACAGATTGTCTGCAGGCAGGGCAGGGAGCAGGCCTGTCTCATGTCTTGCTTTAGTTGCAAGTCTCCTGCATTTGCCACCTGCCTCCTCCTCCCAAATGCTACCCTATTAAGTCGAGCATTCCTGCTGCAGAAGTACAGTTGTTTTTTTTATTTTGTCTCCTTTGGCCACCAAAGTTGCTGAGGTTTTCTTTTTGATTTTTAGAAATTCTATCTATATATAGCTGAGCTAGATTTTTTTTTTTAATAAATATTTTAGATTCATGTGCTGCAATGTGTTGTTATTTTACCTCTAGCTTTAACCGGATTGACATTCCGCCTTATGAGTCATACGAGAAGCTTTATGAGAAGCTGTTGACAGCTGTGGAAGAGACATGTGGGTTTGCTGTGGAGTGAAAAAGCAACCAAAGGAAACAGATGCTAGCTCATGGACCACCAAATCAAAAGCTAGAAGAAGCTTGCTGTGAACTTCCTGCTAAGCTGTCTGAAGCATCGGAACTCTAGACAACTTAGAGATGGGGCTGTTTCCCTTCCGCCGCTGGTGGATGAGGGTGGGGGTAGGGGCTTTTGTTGGTGGTTTCCAAGTCTAATTTCTCCCCTTTGTTACAATAACCCCTTCCCTCTTCTTCCATCCCCCATAAAATGAAAAGCAGCCAAGTTCAGCATTTGGCTTTGGTTACACAGGATATTCTGCTAGATTTGTAACACATATTGTGATAGGGTCAGTGACTTGTGGGTTTTTTTTTAATAGGAGAATCAAAGTGTAATTAAGAATGAGCTTAATTTGCTGAGGACTTGCAACTGGTAGGTGTACCTGGTTAGTTTGTCTTCAATCAAGCTTGAGCCCTTGTAGAGTCCGGCGGGTGCAGAGTGTCTGACTGGCACTAGAATTTGCATTGCACATTTTAAACACTTGTTTAAAAAGTCAACTTCTAGCAGAAAATACCTCCTTCATATGAAACTGAAAGGTAAAGAAATCCAAGTTCTGCCTTAGCAGGAAGCTCCCAGTAGAAGCTGTGGCTCACCTTGAGAAAAGTGAAGGAATCTGGGACAGCTTAAATGGTATTGTATGATTTCTTTTTGGTTGTCCTGGCTGAAATCTAATTGTTTTGCACATGAAAACAGTTATTTCCTCCTGCAGAATTATTTTCCATAGTTTGTTCAGATGTATGTACCTCGCAGAGAAGCCTTTTAAGGATGAGACAGAGGATAAAAGTCTAATCAGTCCCAAAGCTGTGATTTCTGTGCCGCTGTTTTACCCAAGATGTGTTTGTGTGACTTCAAATTCTAAGACTCACATGGAAATCGCTGAAAGCTAAGTTAGCAGAGCGGACTTCTGTCCTGAAGTTTTTGGCCTTGGGAAAGGTTTATTTGGAGGTTGAGGTAAAAGGGTAACTATACAGTGAGTACATTTTAAATATTATGGAAAGCTATTGAAAGAATTTATGACTTCCGTTCCGAAGGGATGAAAATTTCTCCAGAGAGCCATATAAGGCTATTTTTTCCAATATCCGAAACTAATATTAAAAGGTTTGTTCTCTAACACATTGCTAAAATAACTTCCCAGGGGAAACAAAAGCAAATCAAATACCTGAATCACTAACATTTTTTTCCAGTTTGCACACCAAGACGAGACAGTATTTTAACAAATAACACGGCTTCAGAAAGACCCAGTTATCTATCAGACGTGTCTAAACTTAAGTAAAGCAGACTTGCCTTTATAGGATTTTTTTCTTTGGCAAGCCTGATTTTTAGAGATTCATTACTGAAACATTTAACAGATGTTATGTTTATGGAATAGTGCATTGAAATTCAGCTGTGGGTAAGAGGTTGTTCTTAGAAGATGTCTACTGGAATACTTCTATTTTGTCTTTTTTTAATTGAATTTGATAATAGCTTTAAACTGTGATAGGGCAGAAAGTAGACACTTGTCAAAACCCTGGCATCTTTCTCCGTTTTGTTTGTTTGTGGGGTTTGGTTTTTTTTCTTCCATTGACCATAATTCTTCTGAGTTGTTAGGCGTTAGGGATTGCATTGGAGGTGTAAAATTGTACCATGATGTAAGATTTGCACGGGCTGGCTGAGGATGCTCACTCATCCTGTAAGACTGTACAGGAGGGGCCTATTTAGACCCACGTTCTGTAGGAATCTTTTGGCACTTGGGGACCAGTTTCTGCAGTACTGGTTGTTGGGACGTAAATGAAGCTATGTGACTTTTTTTGAAGAAAAGAGAGGAAATGCAACTGTCTGCAGAGAAGCACCTGTATGGTCTTGGGCTGAGCAGCAGAATCCCCACAGCCCTGGCTTTTCAGAATGGCTGTGAAGTCGTACCTGTTCATAGAGTGTATTTAATCCTTTCAGTACGTTTGAATGTGCAATAAAGCAGTCAGATGGGGGGGGGGGGGGGGGGGGGGGAAAAAGAAAA
>VZSZ01002472.1:399817-456082 GCA_013398815.1 Ibidorhyncha struthersii
GGCGGGGGAGGGGTTCGCGCCGGGGCTTCCCGCTTCGTCCCCTGGGCCTTGCCGGGCCCCTCGGCGAGGGGGGGGCCCGCTCGCTGCCCCCGGCTGGGGTCCTGCCCCGCCTGTGTCCCCCCCGGCTCAGGGCCGGGGTTCTTCCGACGCCCCCCCTTCCCCTCAGGGCCGGGGTCCCCCCTTCCCCTCAGAGCCGGGGTGTCCGTCCGCCCCGCCTCAGGACCGGGCCCTTCTCCCCCTCTGGGCCGCTTCCCCCCCCTTCTCCCTCCGGGGTCAGGGGCTGTCCCCGGTGAGCCCCTCTCCTCCCTCCCGGCTCCGGGGTCCGGCTGAAGTCCCGTGTGCGTGTTCTCCCCCGCCTCAGTGGGGAGGGGAAGAAGGTGGGGGGCACCCAGGTACAATTTCCCGGCGCTGCTCTGCGTGGGCTCCGTTCCCCTGCTCGTTTCAGGTACCCCGGGCTGTGTGTTTATTCCCTGGAAGAAAAGTAGCGTCGGCTCTGGAGCTGGCGGGGAAAGGCGGATATAAGTTTGTTCTTCGCTTCTGACCCCCGTCTTGTTGTGGAAACACTTGGTGCCGTTGGGACGTCTTGACATTTCAGGCATCTGCCGTGGGAGCTGCTGCAGAAAAGAAACCCAAAACACAGCTGTCCTCGGAGTTGAGGGCTCTGTGTAAGAGATACCACTCCTCCTCTTCCCCCGTCCCTCTGTTGGTTTGAGTGCTCGCTCAGCTTGGTGGGAGAGAGCTCGTTTCCCCCAAACGGCTGGAGGAAGGTCGGGTTTTCGCGCAAAGTATTAGGAGACTGAAGAGTTGTAGCTAACTCCAGCGTGCGTGTGAAGAGAGGAGCGTGGGGTCACCCAGGCAGCGCTCCCGCGCGCTGGTTTGGGATGGGTGAAATGTAGGCTGGCTTAAAAAGTCACTGTTGTCCCGCAAATCCGCTGGCTTTGCAGCTGCGCTGGCTGGAACCCCTGCGCGGCCGTTGGGTAGATAACGGCCGCTTGCGCCTGTGAGTCTGGCCCGGGAGGTTTTTCTTTTCATCTCGCCTTCACTTTATGACCTGAAGCGTTGTGTTTGAATGTATTCTAATACCTTACCTTAGAGTGTTGTAATACTTACACCAGAAACGTAGCTTTCATAGGAATAAGTTTAGTCGTCGATGTTTCTATTCAGCTTCCTTGCTGCTCGTCAAGCAAGGTTCAGTTTCTTACATGGAGCGTTACCGTTCAGCCACTGGTTTGAGATCTCTGGTGCTTTTTAAAAAAGAAAAGCTAATGCTGTTGCTGTGCACTCTTATTTCCATTATCGAGGCTTAATGCTGAGAGACTATAGCTTGGTTCTGTCTGTGCTTTTTTACATCATCTCTCCTTGTGTTTCTTTTTCAGCTTACTGGCTGCCCTACAGGACAGCAGACTCTTCTTGCTTTATTTCGGGCAGCAATCCTAAAAGCAATAGCTAATTGCCTTGGTGGCTGAAAGGCACGGGCAGCCCTAGTGCCAAGACCTACAAGGAGATCCCTGTTTCTCTGTTCAGCTCTATGGTGGCTGGTTCCTCTTTCTTACAATTTCTGCTGTCTCGATCAACTTTGGAGCCGTTGCAGGTTTCCAGCTGTAGCAATGGAGGAGAAGGCAGATGTTGCTGGTCAGGTGGATAGACTGGACTTTGCATGTTCGTTTATAAAGTAGCCTCCTCCCGCTTCCAGAGAGGATGGCATGAGAGCTTTTTACCTCCAGCGAGCTGTTTGGGAGTTGAGCGGGATGTTTGGGACCCATCAGTCTGCAGACCCAAATCTTGAGCAGGTTCTGGTACGTCCCTGTCCAGGTACTGTGCCGTAGGAGCGTGCAGCGCAAATTGTGTGGTGGGACCCGTTTTCTGTAGGACTAGTAGAATTGCAGGGACAGCTTTTAATTACAGAACTGTGGGATTTATAGCTTTAATCTGAGCTCTTCGTTTCTAGGATGAATGCCGTGCAAAAATTCCACTGCCTTACACCAGGCCTTTCGATATTGTAAACATCTTAATGGATTTCATGTGCTGGGTGTCTGCGTGGTGTGACTAGATGTTAATAAACAATCATCTTGACAGGAGTTTGTGCCTGGAATACCAAGACTTGGGAAAGGACTCAGACCCACTTCCTGAACAAGATTTGTAGAGACATTCAGCCTGCTTGGTAGCAGTGCTTTTTGGTAACGAGCCTTCTTCCATCTCTCTTTCTTTCCGTCCTAGGATGTTTTCCTGTCAGCCTGGCTGCCGGCATCCTTCTTGGGCAACTGCCTAAGTCAGGGCACGAATAACAGTTCCTGGAAGAGTGGTTGGGGCAGGCTTTACTGATGATAAGGTACATTCTGGTTTCGAGCATGGTGCTGGCAGCCTCTTCCAGGGCTTGTGTTTCAGAAGCTGCCTCGGAAGTCCAAATTCCTGGGTAGTCCATGCTTTGTCTGCCTGAGAATGCAGTGGGCGTTACTGCCGCCGGCGAGCTACGATTGCTGGCAGCGTGGCTTGTGCTTTGAAATTGGACACAAATCGCTAAAAAGTCCCGTGGCAAAAATAGGTGGAGTGAGCACAAAACTCCAGTGACTTTGGCGCAGCTGGAGAGAGGCAGGAAGCGTATCTCGGGGGGCCAGGAGCTGATTAGCAAGCCAGGGTAGCACAAACCCAAGCGCGAGAGCCGTGGAGCCCTTCGGGTGCTTTTTAGTGCCTGCTGGAAGAAGCTCCCATTCATTAATTTGGAATGGGTGTCTTATTTTCATTTATTTCTTTTTAAAGTCATTGTGAGTGGTTTACTGTGTCATAGCACCGGCAGCTCGGCGCGGCGATGGGCGTCGGGGCTTGCCGCTAGCTGCATTCTTTTTGGGACAGTCAGAACTGCGCTGCTAATTCCTCTCATCGGAAGCTTGGGGTTTTTTTTTTTGCACGTGGATTTGGTCTGGAGATGTTTTAAATCTCCATTTAAATTATTGAATTCAGACATCTTCTTAACTACTTAAAGGAGAGGCGCTAATAGTCTCAGAAGTCTGCGTGTGCACTAAAATAATAGTGTTGCATATTGCATGCCTTGGTCGATGGGTGGACTTCTCAAGTTGCTCCATGTAACTTCAATTACTCTCCGTAGGACCTATCCCTGGTGGGGTAGGCACCTCTTTTTAATACAGCGGTCAGTAGAAGGTACGAAACATGCAGCTTACTGGGTGCGTGAGCTATCTTCCAGTAGCAGCCCAGGAGATAACTTTATCTTGTACTGACGTGGTAGTTCCTACGTTTAAAATTAAGCTCAATGACATCCTGATCAGCACTGGTCTGATGAGAAGCAGGGTGGTTTTGTTTTAAGCAGGTTACTGGGACAGGGAAATCTGGGAGATTGGGGAGGGGTAGGTGAGAACAGCAGGAAAAAGAGGGAAAAAGGCCACTTAGCAGTGTCCTGGTAGCTTGGATAAGTTATCCTTGTCAAAGCACTGAGATGTGAGATAATAAGGAATGTTTTACTGAGCTGGGATAATCTCGTTCTCAGCAGCCTTCGTGTCACTTTTATAGAATTTCAGGTTTATTTTGGAAATCTCAGGAGTGATACTTTTCCTCTGGGTCAGTGCTTAAGAGCTTGCCATGGTTTTAAATTTGTAACAATCCTTGATAAAGCTTAATTCCTGCGGACTAGAAATCATATTACTTCTGAATGACACCTTTCTCCTTATTACCAGCGCTGCTGTGGTTCCTTCCCTGTGTTCGTGAGGGGAACTGTCGATGTCTGATATAAGTGGAAAAAACGTTGGGCTTTGGGGAAAGGTTTCAACACTGGGCAGCTGCTCCCCTGAGTCGCGATGCGATCTCGTAGTGTTTCTGACCTGGGTTGGGGGGAAATTTAAATTAAGCGTGGCTTCCTCGCTGGCTTTGGAGGAGCCAGATTCCTTTGCCGATGCCGACGGTGCCTGTCTGTTCACAGGGTGACTTTTAGAGCCCGTCGTCGCTTGTAACAAAATGTAAAGTTGATGAGCTGAAATAAATCTGGGAGCGTATGTAGGTGTCAGGGTGACCTGAAATGTTTTCAGTTGACTTCTGAGGACAAGTGCTGTGTTGCTCACGCTTGGTCTGCTTACCTCTGTAAGGAGGCCAAGCTACTGTGTGCATTATTTAAATAAACATTTGGACAAGATCTGTAGAGGTATCATGTGATATTACTCTGTAGTATATGGTGATCGGGCTTTGTACTAGCTGGAATCTTTGTTTGGGGAATGTAAGGATGGAAGATGGCCTCGAGTAATGTATTTTGTCTAAAGCACTTCTCACACAAGGCTTCTGTTCTGCTCTATCAGTACTGACGTGCCCTTACCAAGCGGTGGGCACTGGTATTGCTGTGTCTCCACTGGCGAAAGGAAGACAGCGGTTGGCTTTTTGCAGCCTTTGCAAAACCAGAGTTAGGAACAGATTTACACTTCTACTTCCAAATGCCATCCTAAAGATGTGATGCATTTTAATGTTTGATGGAGGGGGGAGGCAAACCTCTCCCTGATGCTTCTTGCAGATCACTTTTGCTTGAAGGTACCTGATGGCCGGTAGCGGCAGGAGCACTTATCCACACACCCGTGGCAAGTACAAAATGTTGGGTAAACGTGTTACAGCGGGATAGCAGAGTGGAACAGGCAGCGATGTTGACAGCTGCCCGCAGCAGAGCGGCGACGCTGCCTGGAAGAGTTTCCTCCTCTCTCTGCTCTCTCCGTAGTGTGCTGTAATGCAATTTGAGGAAGATGACAGCAGCAGCGTAATGGGGAGGCAGGAAAAGGAGCTTTTTCTCCCTTGCAGGAAACCAGCAGTGCGGGGCGTTTCGTACCTCCCCTGCTGCTAGGATTTCCAGCTACGGATGAACAAGACTGGCAAGACCCATCAGCAGTAACTTGGCTAGCATAGATTAGTCCGTGTCCTCTCTCTATATTGTTAAACCGGAATCCTGTTGTAGTGGAGCAGGCTTCATTGTGTATAAACTGGGAGGTGCCCTTGGATCAGCCATGGCTAGCACAGACCAGCCTGCAACGGCTGGAACGCACCTCTGACTGGAGCACAGTGTCTGAAGAGCGCTCCTCAGCCTCATGTTTTTGTGTTTGTTTAGCAGTTTGTGGCTGCTTTTACTGACCCTCCGTCCCAGATGGTTAAATAATCTGTTTGATGTTATACTGTTGCAACACCCAGGAAAAGAATTTATATTCTGCTATGTGAAGGCTTCAGCAGCGTTGGACACTTGACGGCGATGACTAAGGGATAGGCACGCAAATTTGCAGCCTGGAAACAGTCATGTCCTTAACAAATGGTCTGACTGCAGCCCGTGTAACCTCTTAGCTGCGGCCTGTAGTAGGTTTTTGTAGTCTAGCATATGTAAAATATTTATTTCCCTTGGGGTGAAATTGTTAGGTACGTTGCAGTTTCCTAAATCTGCATGACTGGACCTGGAGAATTAAAGTGCAGTGGTGTTTTCCTTGCTTTTTAGCTGGCCAGCTGATAACTTGTTCATTTGTGAACTTTAATAGGCTCAGGAAAGAATCATGCTGGATGTGGAGCATCTCTAAATCTGGCCGTGATCCGATTTTGCTGTTATCAGTTCTGATGTAGTGGTATGCTTACCTCAAATACAACCGCTTTGCTTTTCTGCTATTTTAACACATTCTGCTTAAATCCCGCAATGGCTGCTGCCACGTGGCGTGGATGAAGTCAGACTGGACAACTGTCATGAGCCTAGAAGGCTGCCTTCAGTTTCTGCCGCTGAGAACCTGCTTGCCAGGCTGGAATTGGTTGGCCGCAAGGCTAATGCGTGGCTGCAAACAAAACAAAACCTGGTTTTACAAAAGCAGTTGCTGGCGGGCTTGAAAATCTTGTAGTGTCTGGTCATCTGCAGTGCTTGAGCAGTAAGGACATCAGTACCATTCTTCAGATGGGTTGGTGGCAATCCTCATGCAGCAGTTGAGTGCAATCAGCAGCTTTTTTTACTCTTTCTAGCAGGAATCATAGAATCATAGAATGGTATAGGTTGGAAGGGACCTTGAAGATCGTATAGTTCCCCCCCCCTGCCCTGGGCAGGGACACCTCCCCCCAGCCCAGGTTGCTCCAAGCCCCGTCCAACCCTGCCTTGAACACCTCCAGGGATGGGGCAGTCATCTCTTCCCGGGGCAACCTGAGCCAGGGGCTCACCACCCTCAGAGGGAAAATTTCTTCCTGATATCTAATCTAAACCTACCTTCTTCCAGTTTGAAGCCATTCCCCCTCGTCCTATCACTACATGCCCTTGTAAAAGGTCCCTCCCCAGCTCTCCTGTGGCCCCTTTAGGGACTGGAAGGGGCTCTAAGGTCTCCCCGGAGCCTTCTCTTCTCCAGGCTGAACAATCCCAACTCTCTCAGCCTGTCGTCCTAGGAGAGGTGCTCCAGCCCTCTGATCATCTTTGTGGCCCTAATGGGTCAGAGAATGGGTGCAGAGCGTGGACTTGCTGCTGAGGTATTACGTGTGCCTTACAAGGTTTCGATCAGTATTTTACTCTCAGTACTTAAGGCAGCTTAAGACTTTTCGCTGCAGAGTGAACTTGGCCTGTTGGCTCATTGTGGCTCTAAGCTGGCTCTTGTATGTATTTAAGCCCTTCAGTCAAATGTGTGAAAGCGTCTTTCAAAAGCTGTGCCTGATCTTGGGCTAGGAGCACATCTAGTTTGAGCGCTGGTTAGGTATCTCGGCTGTGGTCACATAGTGTCAACTCTTAGGCTGCAGTTTAAGATCTTCCCCCTTCTTGCAAGTTTATTTTAGCGTGTTAGTTCTGTTCTCCCAGGTGTGCTGTGGTGGATGTGTGAGGAGAGAAGGGATCTGATCTGAATCCTACAAAAAAGTTTTCCAGGGCATTTCTTTTCAAAGCTGGGACAAATGCTGGTGGAGCTCAGTGTCAGAGGAGGCGGCAAGCTGTGGTGTGGGAACGTGACCATCTTAAGCAGGTCTTGCAGTGAAACCCTTCTTAACACAAAGCCACAGCTTCTGGCCGCCAGTGGCCACTGACCTTTGAAATTACGGCAAGTGCAGGTGCTTAACGTGGTTCAAAAAAAGGGTACGGCTGTAATAACCGGACTATGTGACCTGTGAAGTCATTGTTTTTGGCAGTCCCTAATTCTGGGATGTTTGACACCTAGAATGGTTGGTGGTGAACTTCTAAGTTGATACTTCTAAAAGTACTGTGCAGATTGACACAGAAACCTTCCTTTTTGCGAAGGTGGGCTACTGCAGTAAGTCGGGTGGGGTGGGTTTTTTTTTTCCTTCTGTGCCACCTCAAGGTCAAATCTTAGCTTTTATATTGTCAGCAGCTTTGTGAAACGAGGTGAGGTGTACTTTGCAGACTGCAGCCATCCTTGAAAGCAAAGTTTCTTGTGATGGGTTCAGGTCACATTTAAAATAAAATAATAAAAAAAAATCTCCTGTCCCTTTCCACATTTACTCCTGGTGGTGCATTATGTTTTTTTCTGGAACACAAGTTCCCAAGTGCAGCTTAGATCTTTGTTTCCTGAGCTGGTCTGCTGGGGAGCAGCTTAATATCTAGGATGCCATCGCAACCTACTAATCCTTCATGATGTTAAAAGTCCTCTGGCTGCAACTTAAAATGAACTCTTTGTGCTTTCCAGCCCTCCTGACTTTGGTCTAGTTAGTCCCTCGCTGCCGCTTGTAACAGCGGTTTGCTGGTTGTGTGCAGCCTGTCTCTCCTCTTCTTGTTACCGGTGCCCGCTGCAAGCGGAGCAGGCTGCTGATTGCTCATCGAGGTGAAAGTCAGTGCCGTAACCTCTTAGGGTTACTCTAACCAGAAACCTTAAATTCCTTTATTTCTCCGTTTCCTCTCCAGTGAAAAACGGTGCTAAGATGGGAACCTGAAGGCTCCTGCAGATGTGTATCCAACTTGTTAAATAACGGCTTAAAAGATTGCACTTGGTTTTCTATGTTCTGTTATACCTTTTAAAGGTGACGTTCAGGATCCCTTAAAAAGGAAAGAAAAAAGGAGAGAAAATACTAAGGATTTGGAGAGAAAATGCTGTGTCCTTTCTCCTGGAGAGCTCTCTGAAGTGCAAGTAACAGAGGAGCGCTTTCGTATGTCTGTCCTGGGGCACGGAGGGCGTTTCTCTGGTTCTCTTCTGTGTGGCCGCTGGGTTGATGAGGAAGAGAAGGCATTTGTGTATGTAGAGCGCTTGCAGATATGTGCAGCACCTGGTAGTCGGTGGAGTCCAGCTCTTTCAGACATCCGCGGGTTTAATGACGGTGCTGCTCAGAGAAAGGAGCCTCTGCCCCCTTCGCTTGGAATACACGTGAGTTCCGGGCAAGAAAACTGGAAGTAAAACTCGCTCTGGAAGTGGCAAAGCTGCAATTCACATGGTTTCACTTGCTCTTCCGTTCATCCCCACCCTTATACCACAAAATCAGAGCAAAACGGTTCTGTAAAGTGATGGTTTGGGAGATAGGCTGCGTGCCCAAAGAGGTTGGTGTTGTGTGTATGTGCTGCCGTGGCGAAGTGCTGAGCTGCCAGTGTCTGAATTGTTGCTTGTACACGAAATGCCAAGCTGGCACCTCTGCTTGTGATGTGGGAGGGAGGTTTTGGATTTTGGGATTACACTGTTAGGATCCTGCTCATGTCAGAAGTCTGAAGCAGGCAGAGTAGTACCCTTCGCAGGAGCTAGCTGCAGAGATGCTTACTCCCCCCTCAAAGCCTTGAATTTTCACTTTGCTGTCAAAATGAGCTACTCAAGGCAATGGCATTAACTCCCCTTTTCAACCAGACTTCTTAAATTTAACTTTTTTTTTTTTGGGGCTCAATTTGATAGGGGAAGCAAATGATGGATCCAGAGGTCCCCACCTCTTGAGCCGAGTGGGGGGGGGGTTGCATACATCAAAATTAGCAGTCTCATGCTGGTCAGAGGGATGTGACGATATGGAGCCCTGTTATTTAGCAGAAGGACTCATGAGGGTTGTGGAAAGGCGCTGAAATGTCCGGCAGTTGACCTTGATGCCAGTCATTGGGGAATAGCTTGAAGGCATCAGAAACTTTCAGTTGAGTTGAATTAGTAGTTGCCCATTTTTGGAAAACAAATACATCTGTTTCAAAACAGCCTTACATTTTAGAGAAAAGCTCACAGAGCAGCGATTGGTTTTGCTAGGAAAACTGGTATCGTTGTAGGTGGCCAGCTGTTAGCTGAATAAGATAAAACTGGACAGATTTCTTTCCTCTTGTACTTTGTGTTAATAGAAGCAATAAAAATGGAGATTGGGTACTTAAAAAAATAAGTGATTAAGTGGTAGCATCACCTTAATGGAATGATGAACTGCAAGTGAGGTTGATTGGAAATCTTGTGATGTACAGGCAGTCGAGGTCTTTCCTGTAAGTCCTTAAGTGGACCTGCAAAATGCAAAAAGTTATAGTTAAGGATTTGAACCCAAGTAATGCCTAAATATCTGCTCTCTTAATTGCTCCTGACTAAGCAATTTTCATTAGACCGGAGCAGTGACACACAGGTGTAGCTCATACCCTGTTCATCCATAACCTCTGTTTTCAAAATATCTTCTGATGTGTTCTTGGTAACACAGTTGACTGAGAATTGACTGTAAAAATGCACGAAGCTCTGCATGAAGCTACAAGGCTTGGTCCTTGCTCTGGCCACAAGCAGGGTTTTAGCAAAGGCAGACAGCCCCGCGTTAACACGCTCGTAGTTCGCTTGTCATCGATGCAGCGATCACTAAGCACCCTGCAGTCATCAACAGAGCTCGTATCAACGGTAAGTCTTGCTGGAAAGGGCATCGCGTGGTTCGATGCCCGTTTCACAGTGTGGCTCTTCTTCTTGGGTACAAGAGGGTGAGGAATAGGGAACTTCGTAAGATGACTAGAAGTTGTGATTGCTGCCAGAGAAGTTTGAAGACTCCCTGTCCCTCTTGTCCACCTTAATAACATTCTAGCCTGGAGTACTGCTTCTGTAGCCAGTTATGGTGCTGGTGCGGTTGCAGAAATAGTCAATGCTCTTCTGATGTGTTTTCTGAACACTGTGTGTATTGGCTGTCTTGTATGTATGGAGAGGTAAACATTCAATTTTGATTTACTTGCCGCAAAACACTTCTAGTGTAATATTGTCTTATGTTTTGGTGTGACAAAATCAATTCTCTGGCTTTATGCAGTAGAACCATGTTACCTAGCTCTTAATGGAGAAAAAATTGTTACCTTCAGTTTCTGTTCCTTGATCTTTCTCAGATTTCAGGAATCCTGTCTTCCCCTTCTTAGAGGGCGTAGGTGTCTGCCTAAAGTCCTTTGGTAAGCTGAGCCAGCTGCTAATGTCTTGTGAAACATTTGGGGAGTGTTTTAAAACTTAGAAGCCAATTCTGTTATTAAACGACCTTCTGGTATATGTTGTTCCTCTTCAGCACATGCTACGGGTCCAAATATTGGTGGCAGAGCTACATGGATGCAGTTGTCATAGTTCTACCCGTGTTTTGTGCTTCTAAGAGGAGCTTTTCTGTGATAATCATAGCTGGTTGTGCAGTTTTCATAGCAAACCGAGCCGCTGCTGGAAACCGGGTGGTCTCGCCTGTGAGCCACTGCCTGCAGACTGCCGTCTTCAGGAGGTCAGGGGTAAGGCTTTTCTGTTCTGGTGTGGTTTCCCATTTTTGCCTGAGCTGTGGGCAGCGCTCCCTGCCAACCTGCTCAGCAGAAGCCCTGCTGCAGGCCCACGTGTTAACCTCTGCCTTTATTCCTTTGCAAGGTGCGATGCAGTGGCGGTAGCTGCTTTGCGCGTGACAAATAGGACTTGTTTGTGCACAGCGGTTCTTGTCGGGCTTATCAGGGAACTTCTAATTTTCAGTTGGGATGATGCCACTTAACACGATCAACCGCTGTTAAACCCTCCCTGCTTTTGCTAAGTGATTGTTACAAGGAGCAGCCCCCAGCAGATCGTGAACTCTTTGAAATGTTTCAATAAAACGCTTGACAGTAAGCTGGGCTGGTTTATTCCCCTTCAGTTGTGCTTTTCTTTTTTTTTTTTCTAAGGGCTGAATTTTAAGCTTTTCATTTTGCTGGTTGTCACAAGCCATGCATTATTTAAGTAGCTTCTCTTTGTTTTAGCGGCTTGAAACGAGCCAGAAATTCACCTTGCTCGCAGGCTACCAGCAGACACGTTTGCTGCCCGCAGGCAGAAAGTAGGAGTTGATGCTCTTCTGTCAACGTAGGTGAGCAACGCTGGTGTTGCTGGATGGGGGAGAGGCTCAATCACACAATGATTTGATGTTGCTGGCATATCTTTCAAGTTGCTCTTCCCCCCCCGCTCCTCGTTCGGTTGGGATTTCAATTCCTGCCTCCCCTGCAGTGCTTTCTGTCTACTCCTGTTGCCTTGAGCTACAGCCAGAAAAGAGCACTTTGAGTCTAGTCCCATCTTGGGTATGTGGGAGTTCAAGGTTTCAAATGTTGTAAGCGGGGGTGAAAAAATACGTTACGCTGCCTCTAGGAGGGGGGTCTCCCCTCCACTGTCGCTTTAAATTCCAGCACTGTCTGAAGATGCTCATTGCAGCACAAATGCGAGGTGGAGGGAGCAGATTTGAGTTCTGCTCCAATTATTGCAGTCCAGAAACGCCTGCATATACCGGGAGTTTAAATATATGCGCAGTACCGATGCTTGCTATTTTTAGCTTAGGCTAAAAATACGTAACGTGGCGTTTGCAGGGATTTTTGAATGGGTTTTGGAAACCCTTGTGTAAGCATTCTGTGTGCACCTGAGACCTGCTTCACTTCTTAGCAGCTGATCCATCAACTCATAGTAGTGGTTGGGACCAGTGGTTTTGTAGGTTATATTTTTGCACGTGTGAGAAGCTTGTTCGGGAAGTATGTGTGACTTCAGCCATCTGTCTGACATCTGGTCACTTCAGAGAACAGTTATACGTACGTCCCGGGTGGTCTCTGGTTTTGCCGGTAGCTGTTCTGTTAATGGGCTTTTCTCCTAAGCTGCTGTAGGAAAAACCTTAATGGAGAGGATTTTGTTGCCTGTGCAATGAAACAATGGGGATGTGCGAAGTCATGAATACATGGAGTAATGTGGGAAAACGGAGGGGAGGTTTGGTGGAACCTCATCTTCAGTGTGGCGGTCTCCACTGTCAGTGGGTCAGCCCCGCTGTCAGTGGGTGGCTTCAAGGACGTGACAAAGAGTTTTGTGTCACCCAAGTCCAGTTTGTGTGCTGTAGTGCAGTTGGGAATTTTTAAGAAAAAGGAAAGTGGGGGGGAAGCTTGCAAAGTGTCTATCTGCCTGCTGCTAGGTCTTTCTTTTTAAAACAGTTGTAGTATCCTTGACTGTATTGCAGAAGTGCTGACGGTCGTGTTAGAGCTTGGTTATGGGTAGCCTTATTCTTTACCTATAAATAGGCACTGAAATCACTGATGTAGCGTAGGGAAGCTCTTCTTTCCATCTGTCTTGCTTGCTGTTTTATTATGTTGTTTATATAGGGCAAGACCCTGGGGTGGCTTTGATCTTGTTACTTCACGTTCTTGGCGGCCCAGGGCTATAAACACGAATAAACTACTTACTCATGCCACTAGATGGAACTGGCCTGTGCTTATAGATATTTGTTTAAACTTGAGCTCTGTATTAGTATTGACAAAACGAATTGCTAGCCTTCGGTGGAAGCTTGGCTTTTACCGTCAAAGCAGTGCTTTATTAAGCTGCGTGGGGTTTTATGCAGTCTGTTTTGAAATAGAAAAGTGGTACATTGCCAGTTCTTTCCAGGCTTGGCACTTTTTTTTGTTGTTGTTGCCTTGACTGTGTATTACAATTAATGCTATTTATTACATTCCTGCTTTTAAACCACCATGACTCTTTCAGTGATGTGTACGCATCTTTCTCTTGTACAGGGGGGTAGACAGTCTGTTATTCCAAATTTCATTTCAGGTTATTTCCTGTACCTCTTTCTTGATGCTGAAGGTTGAAGCGTGCGAGTTCCTCTCTACTGGAACTGGAGCTGCCTATGGAGAATACGGTCTTAGTGTTAGTCCTGTGGCTTATCCCTTGTTCTTGGATGTGAACAGCTGTGATTTAGCCAGCATTGGACAAAGCACCATTTGAGCTATTTGGGAGAAGATTTTTTGGTGACTGTGCCGAGCACTTGTAGTGTTGACCCTCCCACACATACACACATACCCAACTCTGTGAACACATTGCATGCCCCTGGAGGGGGGAAATATCCAAGCCACTTAGCTTCGCTTGGAGCACATCCGAGCAGACACCTGTCTAGCCTCTGTCTGCACCACTTGATGCTGCGAGGGCTGATTTGTGGCTTTCACAAACGTCCCTGTTCCTCCCCAGCCAGCCTTGGAGTGATCCTTCACCGTTTTTTTTCCCTGCCAAGAGGTTCCTTTGTTGAGCGTGAGCCTGCATGAAGGCAGCTGCGACGAGGCGGGTGCTACCTCTGCAGGGGCTCTTGGTTGTCGCAAGGAGTGCTTTGTAGGACCAACCTGCTGGGAAGCAGAGGTAGTTGGCATGGGTGCATGAGCTGAAGAGGCCTGGGTGCCGTTCCTGGCTTTGATGCTAGCCTGCTTGGTGGCCTTGGCCACACTGGTCCTTTTCGTGCTTCCGTTTCTTCATCTTTTAAACGGCAAGAAGTGTATTGATCTTGTTTTCTAAAGTACTGAGAGGGCTAAGGATGGAAAAATGCTATGCAGGACTAGGTGGTAGCTGTTCACGAGTACCAGGGAAAAATATAACTGTAATAGTGTGGCTGTGACCTTTTAAAAAGGATGAGGTTTTCACCAAGTATGCTTGCAGTGATCTAGCTCCTGAGCTGCCGCTCCAGCACCTGTCCGCAATGATGCGAACAGCGCTTTCATGCCATTACGGCAAACAAAGTACAATTTATTTCTCCTTGCTTATAAGGCAGAAACCAAAGAATCTAGTAGAAACACTCCCAAAATCTTACTCTTGAAGAGTTTTCAGAGCATCAAAATGCATATGACACTCTTGGAGCTGCTGACTGGGAATAGGGTGTGCTACTGAGGTTTCAGGGCTTAAATGTAGGGGTAGTTGCATATTTGCAGTAATGCTGGTTAGAAGAGGCTTCTCTGGTTCCCTGTACTGATGTCCCACACAAATTTGGACCATCACCAGTGCTGGAACCAGGTGAGTGTGGCTGTTTGCAGCTGAGCCTTGAAAACCTTTATGGTGGAGGTTCCCTCTGGAGAAGGCTCCTTCAGGCACTGAGCTGTGCTGCGGGCACCCTTGGTGCGCGTTAAGCAAGCGTCCTGCCCTGCGAATGGGAAAACGCTGCCGTCTTGCTCGTTTATCCCGCTGCTCGTTTATCCCGCTGCCTACGGTGTGAGGCTGTGGACCATGTCTGCAGGAGGAGGGTGCGCTTCTGGCCAAAGCTGGCCGACTCTCGGCGCTGCCATGCAGCGTGCGCTTTCTGTGAAGCGTGGGTTTGGGCTTTTTTAAATGCTAAATTATACTTTTTAATTCTTATTATTTTATCCTGTATTAAAATATTTGGAAGACGGTAATAACTGGTTCCTTGGGGGGGTACAGATATGAGTACATAGTATGTGTCTGAATGGATGTCTTCATTTTGCTGTCCTAGCTGCAAATCCTGTTCCCTGCAGAGGAGGTTAAGTAGAATTATTGAGGAGGAATTTATACTGCTGGTGTGTACTAGCAAACAGGATTTTATAGCAGACCCACCATTTTCTTCCAACTTATGCATCAGTAAATATTTAATAATGCAGACTCCTCTGTGCTCTAATAATAAGATTAATACTTCTCAGTAAACAGACCTCCTTTCTTGTTCCCGTGATGAAATTGTGGTCGGAGTTCCTGTATGTATTCGACTGCTCTGCAATAGCAGGAATTGAGAGCTATAAGCTGACAGAGCATAAAATGGAAACCTACTGTTCGGGTTGCAGTGATTCCTCTGATCTCCTAATCCTGTTGGGGATCCTCCAGCCAGCTCGTTGTGCTTCTTTTAGAACAGGTGGGGGTAGTAAATCTTAGTCCCAAAAGCTCAGTCCTGTGAAGGACCCTGATCCCTGTTGTGCTCTCTTTTTGGTTTGAGAGCAGGTGGCGTATCCTGGAATTTGTACCAAACCCTCACTGAGGAGGGGATGTGTCATAAATCAGGGAGGTTTCTTCTTTAAAATAGCAGATGATGGCAAGAAAGTGTGCTCTGTAAATGTGACTTGTTCCCGTGCCAGTTCACAGTGCAGGCACAAAACATGCACTTCTATACTGCCCTGCCAAGGGTTGCGGCTTCCTTCTGATGTGCCAACAGCATGGACGTTGTGGAAGTGAGCTCAAAGCATCTCTGGTCCCTCTGGAGCTGTGCCTCGGCTTGGCGGCACACAAGGGAATTCAGGGTTTGATGGTGGTCTCTCTGTTTTAGCAGTGTGGCTTACTTCATGGTTCAGCTCCTCAACAGCGAGGCTGCCGGGTCTGACCGGTGACATTGGCTCGTCACCTCGGTGCTAGCGTTTCCGCAGCACTTGTGCGTGGTGTGGCTTCATGGCAATAAGTGCGATCGGGGATGGTTTTAATGACATCAACTGGTACCTCTGAGATGCAGCCTTACACCGTGCTGCCCTGTGGCAGCTCAGGCAAGTGGGGTTTGCTTCTCTCACCAGTAGATGGTGGCAGAAACACCGCTGTGTGAGTTGATGCATCAGGTTTTTGACTTCTTGGAAACGGGGGAAGATCCACATATGGGGCTGGTTTGAGTCCTGGCTGGACAGAATTGTATCTCTCCCTCCACTTTCTGTGATTGCACAGCTGTAAACATCTTCGTGTCTTCTCCAGAGAGGCTTCTCGGGCCTCGTTGCACTCTTCAGTTGGTCATCTTAACTGTCAGAATGGAAGACAACAGGAACGTGTCCACTTTTAAGCACTGAGGTGGTACAGAAAAGTATCCTCGTGGAGAGGCTGTGCTGGGAGAGCCAGGAGAACCCCCAAAATGATCTTGTGGCTTAGTCTTGGGAAGGCCTGATTAGGGTGCTGCTGAGTTGTCTTACTCTCTCCTGGTTTTATTTTGTCTTCTAGTTCCTCATGCGAGCCTGACTGCCATGCCTGGGCATTGACGCTTTTGGGTACAGCTGTTTAAAATGGCAGAGAGAGGTGGAAATGAAGAAGTAACTAACTTGAACAGCTTCCGTAGTCACAGAGGGAAAGGTGAGTACCGATTTGTGTGTATTTCCAAAACTCTTGTTGTAAAACTCTGCTTACAAGCGGCAGGATTCATAGATACTAAACTTGCAAGAGTGCTGTTAATGGGAACCTGCTCAGGGTCTGTTTTGCGGTGTCATACGCTGCTCTGTTACACTTACTTCACAGCCACCTACAGAAAATTCTCTCATTTTATGCTGACGTGCAAACTATTTGGCTCTTGTCTTTCTCATGTTGTGCTGCCTTAAGGCAGATTGTGAGCTTTGTGGGAACACCATGTAGAGGTATTTAGCAGATCTGAGGGGCTTATGGTGTTCCACCCTCCTGAGGACCTCACAGGAGAGAGGCTGGCTCTGCATTCATAGCCTCATAGCGCTGCGTGCATTGGCACCTGTTCCTTCAAGAGTGGAATTCAAAATGATGCTTTCTGTGTATGCCTGAAAAGTGATAAATGAGTATCGTGAATACTTAAGCTAAAGCATAAGCCAAGCATTGTGTCAAATCATAGGGAAGCATGGTTATACGCTGTTTCTGCAGTACAGAAACCCTCTGTTGCTGGCTGGAGTGTCTCTCCTGAGTTCCAGCTCAGCAGCATCTATATTCCACTCTTGACAAGCCTTGAGGGACAAGGTTGTCATCTAATAGCAGGATGTCTTCTACACCCACAGTTGGGGGCCTATCTCAGACTCCCATAAGGTACTCCTGCAGTCGCACTCTTTCGGAAGAGGACAAATGCAGAGGAAATCTTATCTCTCCTCTAGAATGCACTGCACATTAATAAAATAAAACGTAATGTCCCTGAGATAATAAGCGTTCAGGACTTCTCTGCAAATATTAGGAAGTACTCTGTATGCGGCTTGTTCAGAATAGTTTTTGCAGCAGCTGGACTTGTGCTGAAGTTTGGGACAGAAGAATGCCTGCCTTAGTGTCAGTGAGTGCCTGTTTCATGCATGTGCCTTTGTGGCTCCCTGAGCCGTAGTTTGTGCAGGTGTTTTGCTCAGAGGACCAAGGGAGGCAGGAGTGGCCGTAACAGTAATTTGCAGAGCAACCAGTGACCTTTGAGCGCTTCTTCCCTGTTGCTGCAATGCAAATGTGAAGATTGATTTTTCAGATGTTTTGGTGCTCGTGCCCTGTAATTTCGGTTATTTACCTTCAGCAAATAGCTAAATTTACTTACTTTACTACAGACAGGATAAACCGCAGGGATGAAGGTCTTATCATGATATCAGATTCCTCAGATGAAGAATTACCTTTGTTGCTGGAAACGCCAGCGGAGCAGCAGCGTGAGGAAGATGACGACGATGTAGTCATCTTGGCAGAGGTAATTTTTCATTCTTGTACTTGCCCTGCTTTATTCATGGCCTTTATAGCCAACTCTTGGGCAAATATCTGATGCGTTCCTTTGAGAGTCCTGTCCAGGTACAGTAATTTGCTTAGACGTCTGAAACGAATGTTGAAATGACAGCATTTTGCTGGCTTTAAGCATTTAATCATATTTTGGGCACAGAAGGGGAGAACTAGACTGTTAAACTGCATTGTATTTAAAGTTCTACTTAACAAAGGCTGTAGCTTCTGTAAAGCTATCTATCTATATCCAGAAAGGTGGAGTGCTTTGTAAGATGTCTTGATGTTCCTTAGAAGGCAGGTTTTCCAAACATGCCTTGTATGCCTTATATTCCTCTGTGCTGTTTGGATTCTTGTTGAGCTGTTGCAGGCACTTATATTTTTGCAATTTTACAAAGCCAGTCCACCTGATAAGTCTCTTTCCAGTGGCACAGAGGAGGGCCAAAGGCTTTAGCTTACTCTGATTATTTTAAGTATATAATTTCATATGTAAATTGTATTAAGAATATATTCCACTTTTCTGTTAGACTAACCAGAGGCATTGAGAAAGTGGGTTGCAAAGCTGACCCTTCTGCTTCTTAGTTGAAAACAGTTGCAGAGAATTTTCAAACTCTGGCCTAGCCTGCCAGGGGCAAGAACAAGGCCAGGGATTAACATTTTTGAGCTTTGGTTCCTGCTCCTGTTAAAGTAAATTGGTGAGAATGCAAATACACCATCAGCTAGTTCCTCCTTTCCAGACTTATTTTACTGGGAGGGAGGTGGGGACTGGGGTGAGCTCAGGAAGTTATTCCAGTCTGGAAGTCCTGTGCATCCCCAGTTCTGCCAAATGTTCTCATAGCACCTGGGGTCAGACAGAGGATGGAGTTCAGTGAAACAAAGATATGTGGGTTGCAGTTTTATGCCTTATTAAGCACCTTGCCAAGCAGACTTTTCGTCTGTTCCCCATCAGAAATTTGATTAGATACAAAAGTTCATCTGGGGCAAGGATTCTGACATGCAGACAAGAACTCCTACTTACTCTTGTCTGTCTTCTTTTTAGACCCCAAAGCATCAGCAGCTTCTGCGTCCCAATGTCATCAGACCTGCTGCTCAATGGCAGGGTGCAAACACTGTGGGAGAAGGAGGATCTAAAAGTGCTGTCGGGCCCTTGAGGAGCATATATCTGCAAGATGAGAACTCAACTCTGCTGTGCCAGGGAGACCGGTATAATCACGTGGTGGAGAGCCCTGCTGGACCGAGCAAGGATGAGAATATGAACTTTGCCTTGCAGCAGCCTGGGCCATCTGAGCTCAATGGCCCCAGGTTTGAACCTACAAGTAACCAGGAGCCTGGCCCAAGTTTGCTTCCAGCGATAAAGATGAGTCCACAGCCTGTTGTTACCAGAGAAATCGTTAGTCTGGAGAATGCAGAGCTTCCACCTCAACAGGAAGAAAAGGTGGAAGCCCAGGGATGGCAAGGAGAGGACTTGGAGCCAGAGCAAAACCTCGGAGGAACAGCTGCTGCAACTACCACAGACCAGGAGATCCATGAGAACAGCCAGCTGGATCACCCATACTTCCAGCCGTTGGAAGGCGAACCACGTGCTGTGGTAAATGGTTGTGCTCCTCAGCAAGGGCAGCCTGAAGCAGACCCAGGATCTTTGAGGGCATATGGAGAGGAAGCTCCTGGGCCAGCCTTCCCCCGACCTGAACCACAGCAGGATGGGATTCCAGGTCCCGCTTCACCCCAGCCAGCGCATCCACCGGAAGAAACGGGTCAACAGGCAGCAATAGACAATGAACAGCCAGGTCCAGCGTTCCCTGCGCAGGGCTCTCATGAACTTGGCTCTAGTAATGTTCCAGAACAAGGAGCTGCTGGGCAGGACCAAGACCTCACTGCGCTGCTCATCAGAGAGACAGTAAGTATTCCCAGGGCTTGTTTGACCTCATTGTGCATCTTATTTTCAGACAGGTTTTTCAAGGTGTGTAGTGTTTCACATGCTCAAAGCACAGCCCTATTGACTTCAGCTGCAAATCCTCTTCGTTTTGGCTGAGACTCAGCTGTGCACCAAGCGAGGAGTGTGCAGTGAACTGTCTTGGAAAACTTTGGTTTGAAAGACCAGCGCTACGGCAGAAGTGGCGAGAGGATGCGAATCTTGAGGGCGCTGTTTGCTTTGGGATGAGCTCTTGGCCAGAGTGATTTAGCAGAACTGATTGCGGGTCTCAAGGGCGCAGTGAGGTGAAGTAACATGGGTCTGTTCCCATAAAGGCTACTGCCCTCTCGGTTCTGCTGGTTTGTTTTGGTCTGGCTGATTCCTAACCCAACTCTGTAGAGCTGGTTTAGGAATGGATGTAGAGCTAAACCAGCAGAACTGAGGCACTAAACACCATCAAAGGGCTGGAGGATGGGGCAGAGAAGGCTTAGAGACACGTGGCTGCGAGCTGTGGCTGCTTTCAGCTGGATCTCCTGGAGTAGTTTGGTCTGTGGACATGTTAAGGCCACCATAGTGGTCAGGGGTAATGGTTGCCCTTGCAGTGTGGATTTCCAAACAGCAGCACTGAGGGATTACTGGGCAAGCAGCATGAAGACTCATGTATGTTAACTCCACACACTCCTCTCTGACGCTGTCTGAAGCTTAGCGTGAGGGGCACCAGCTACAAGAACTGAACCACCAAGAAGAGTACTCCTTAACCTTTGGTGTACTCTGCAGCTTGGGGTGCATATTTAAAAACAAACAAACAAAATCAAAACAAACAAAAAACACAAAGAAACCAAACCAAAAAAAAAAAAGGCGGTGATGCTTCATGTGTCTAGTGTTTTCCCCCACATCACACTCTGCCCCTTGATTGCTAGGGAGGAAGTGTCTCTCTTCGTGCCTTATGGAGGACTTTTTGCAAACAAGTGTATTTTACTGCATCTATGTCTTACACCACCACCCCCCGCATCGCCTCCAAGTCTTCCCTCCACGTCCTGTATCTGATTCTCGTTGGGAAAACTGGGGTTGAGGAAAATACTCTTTAAGTAGGAATCCAACAAAAATCATTTTTTTCCAAGTAAGACCTTGTTGATCAGTGACATGCGTTGAGGTGGGCAAGCAGATGCTCCTGCATTGTCAGGGTTGCTTGACAACCCTGACCAGTTCAGTCTTGCAAAGCAAAATCCCGTATGGTGCAATCGATTGCAATACCTGTGCAGAAACCCAATGAGGGAGAGCAGCAAAGGGTGCTCTTTGCTATGTGGCTAATGCTGGGAGAGCTTTCACAGAAATGCCAGTAAAGGTTTGTTGTCTGTTCTGACCTCATTGCTGGTGTGTCTGGGCGCTTTGGGTGGGCATACGTATCGTTGGGTTTTTTCCTTTTGCTTTGGAATGCTGTATTTCAGCATACAATCTGGAGCTCCTTAATCTTCTGTCTGAAGGTAAATATTAGCTTTGCTTGTGTTGTAGATCATACCTACGTGCCTCTCCTCTTTCCAGACAGCCTGAATCATGTGTTTAGGACAGCTGCTCATGGCCATTCATATCACTACCCATACTCTTCTTGTGAGAAAGAGCTGTAAGCCATCATCCTGCGGAGCAAAGGAGAGCCAGCAGCTTGCAGTATTCTGGCTGGATGGATATAAATGGTCTCTTGAAATCCATTTTGGCCCTTGTCTTGGGAGCGTGTTAGATAATTACGTATAAATCTCTTGTCTTTGGTGCTGTTGCTAGGTTGTGCTACATGGCTCCTCTAATACCTACGTAACCTTTAGCTTTTCCTACTGTAGGAAGCAAGATTCCCAGATGTGAAGAGGGAATATATCGAAGAGCTAATCAGCATCAAGAACTGCTATGACTTAAATGTGTAAGTATAGAGCTAAGAACCAGGGTGTATCCTACAACAGTCTTTTGCACTTCAATTTGCACTTCCCCACCTGCTAACGATGCTGTTCTAGAGCATATCCAGGCTGAGTCAGCACTGCATTGGTACTGCCAAAGAGCAGAGAAATTTTTTTTCCTTCTAATAAAGCTTTTCTTAAATCCTCTCTAATTCTGATGTTGTGCTATAGCTTCTCTGCTTTTAAGATCATTTGCTTATTTAAAGATATTGCATATAACTTCCTCTTAACTATTACTAGGGCTCTTAAGAAGAGTGAGTGTCAGGATTAAGGTGTTGACATGACTTCTATAAAACATAGTACGAAGGCGTGTTGGTGACTTTTGAGTTGGAGAAAATACTTTCCTGCCTCTTCATTTCACTGGCTTTTGGGTTTTTCCAGGTAAAGCTGACACTGTTTTGGATTCCCTTATTTAATGTCAACATGTTGGCTTTTATCCCCTTTATTTAATCCAGTAGCTGTGATGCCGTTTGAGTTCTCTCATCACTTTTTGCAGATAGATTAGAGCACACACATTTAAGGCTGGTAGGATTGATTCTAGGTATCTGTTGATGAACTGATTTTGGTCAAACTGGGCAGAAATGTGAGCCAAGGAATGGAAAAATCAGTGTGAGGACTGCTGCTTTCCCAGTTGTGTTAGCAGCTCAAGAATACCTTAGCGTTCATCATGCTCGATGTCTCTGGGAGTCATGTTAGAATCAAAAGTTTAAAAAAAGTCCTTAACCTTATTGATAAATTGCATCATCTCCCTGCCCTTTTGGGTAAAGCTTGCGCAGCTGAAGAGCGAAGGATTGCGTGTGCTGGCACCAGCGGCATGGAGGGCAGAGTGGTTTGAAGTAAATCGCTTGTGACTTGTGTCTGATGCTAGGTGGCCCCTCTCTCTGCAGCTGTCCCTGCTATCTCAAACACGCTGAAACTAGTTATTATGTGATACAAGAATGACGAATAGGTGTTGGTTGCCAGAGTATTCGCTCTATCTTGTATGAATCCAATGCCCTTTCCACTTAACTAGGGCACTAATTAAGCAGTATTCAAGTGCGTGCAGTTTAGAATTAGTTACTGGACCATAAATAAGCTAACTGGCAAGGAACTAAGGATGATCCCATCCATTGGGCATAGATTTCCTATTCTGCTGCCTGTGCCTGTGTTGTGAAGTCGTGTCTCCAAAGTAGGGCTTCTTAGTTAGAAATTCATCAGACTGCAATTTCTTTCTTATCTTTCCAAAGTGCTTTCCCTGGAGGGGTGGTGTGGTCAGCACGAGAGAAACTTTCAGGTGCCTGCGCCGTGTACTTGGTGCACCCCGGTGTGGATGGTTGCGTTGGGAATGTAGAAGACTGGTAGGGCCGTTGAAGTTGGGCATCTGGCTGCGGGACCCTCTCACAGATTGTGTGAAAAAACTCGTTATTGTGTCCTGCGGGGATTTAGCGAAGCCTGATAGAATTAAATCCAACCATTGGCTTCTATCAGTCTTAATGCGTTCCTTCCCTTTTTGCTCCCGAAATCTCTTCTCTCCTTTTGTGTGCCACAGACCCAGTGAGATGAAAAGGTGCTTACAGGCTTCCCTGTAGGCCATCTACAGTGTCTGCTCAGCGGTGCGTTACCCACTTACTGGATGATAAAGATTTCTTCTCCATATTTTTATTCCTTTAACCAAACTATCTTTTGAGTTGTCATTGCGTCTTTTGTATGGGAACAAATGGGTCAAAGCACTGGTCAGCCTCGCTGGCAGGGTCTCTTTGATCTCCGTGGTATGTCAAGCTGAATCAGGCTTGAAATATAATAAATAAGGGTGGCTGAGTTTGGGCAGGGATGAGGCTTTTAACTGGCTCTGTGTCCTGTGGTGCAGATATTAATGAACAGTGCTGCAAGTGTGCATGCGTTGCGCGCTGGGACCCACTTAACTAATTGTCAGACATGGAAGGTTAACATCTCCGAAAATCCTGCGCATTGAAATGGCAACGTGCAGAATAGTTCAGATGTATTCTGACTGTGCCACAGCTGAAACCCTCGCCTTTGAGCTGCAGTGATTTGAGCTCCTTGAAGTTTCTGTTTTGGTGGATTATAACGGTTATCTTTTACAAAAAGGACCTGGGGGGGTGGGGGCTGGAAGCTATTAAATGCTCAGTGCCAAGATATTTTGTTGTTTTCCGAAATGATGGTCTTAAAACTTTCAACTGATGTGAAAGATAAGATGTGGGAGCTCCTCTTAGCAGGGTATCATCTATTCAGCTTTTGTGTGCAGAAGCATTCACACTCACTGAAAAGCTTCTGGCTCAATATGTCAATACCTGATTAAACAAAAAGAAATGCCTCCGCTTTGAATGTGAAAGCGGGGCTAAAGTAATCAGGCCTTGATAGTGGGTTAATGCTTCAAGCCAGTTCAGATTTCTTAATTAGGAACTGATTTCTGACATCAGGAATGTAAATTAGCTGCAATTATGGCTTTGCTGCAACCTAGCACCTCCTCATTCAAAAAGTTTTACAAATGTTAATTGCTCGTCCGCGCTCCTTTTCAGAAGGATGTTATTCTACAGCTGGGGAAACTGAGGAACAGGGTATGTTTACTTGACCCAGCTAGCACAGCTGGTTAGCGAGGGTTCAGAATGAGCTGTGAAAGTTCGATTCAGACAGATAGCCCCCAGTAAGCTTCCTCTTCAAAAAGGCTTCTGAGGTATTTGTGGATCTCCAGAGATGGGGTATACTGAAACTACTTGCTAGAGTCTTTTCTAAGCTGAAAGACTCCATTAAACTAAATTTACCCGACAAAGTTATGATTGTTTGTGATAGGACCCCGGGTATGCTGTGTTTACAGGCTAGTATGCATTTTTTAAGCAATTTTTAGTGATTATTTTCTAAGTGCTGTTCTTGCTAGACCAGTTTCTAGTGTGAATTGAACAATGCTGGTGGGATTTCAAGCTTTATTACAGCGAAACCTGTGTTCGGAGTACATATTGTATGTAAAAACAGTTTAAACACGTTTCTGTCTCTGATCCTGCTCTAATGTGAAAGTAGATCGAGACTGGAGGCTTTAATTCAAACTTGAATCTGTAGTCTTCCGTTGAGGAAGACAGCAACCTTTCACAGGTTTTGTAGGGATTTGAATACTTCTTTTTCCATAGCTGCAGTATTGCACATTTGTATTAGCTGCAGTAGACGGCAGCTAGGTTTCGATTAATGCTGTGACTGTTCTTTCTTGTATGGTCTCCATAATGTTAATTCCAGAGTAGCAGAAAGTTAGTACACCGTGGCACGTAGTTGTGCAGGGTTCGACACGTGCTCAGAGGGATTTTACCCGTGGGTGTGAGTGGGGAACTAAGCTTGATTGTTCACCTCTGGCATGGACAGAGGTAGGTTGGTTAGTAGTTCACCCATACGAGCTTCTCTTATGTAAATGTAATTGTTGAAAGACAGATCTATTTGCTTTTCCTTCAGCAGTCATACAGACGATCATTCTTTACTTAATTCTCAGTCATTTACTTTCAGTTTGCTCTAGTCCGAGACCTTTCTTGGTTCTTACAGGGCAGGTTGTCACTTGCCTGCCCAGCCTCATAATTATAAGATACTAAAAATTGGACAAGCGAGGAATGAACCTGAACTCCCAAACCCTGAAGTAACTATATTTGTCTTTTCAGACTTTGTAACTTTCTTCTGGAAAACCCAGATTACCCAAAGAAGAAAGGCAGAGTGGTTTTAAATCCCAGCAGCAGCCTGCTCGCCAGCCAAGATGAGACAAAGGCAAGTGAGAATACCCGCATCTGCAGCGCGCCTCCCATCCAGTCTGTTCCTGAGCGCATCTCGGGATGTCTGGTTCTATTAATGCGTATTTGTAGAGTGCCTGGTTGAGCCATACCCAGGTCTCCGGGTGCATTTAAGATGGTGTTAAATAGCAATAGTTGGCTGCTTGCGAGGTGACTTGCTGTTGTGCTCTTGCGTAGCTGCACCATGTCCGCTCTTCTGCCTTCAGCGGGACCCTCTGCCCTGCCTGCCTGTCAGCTACCCCCTCCGAAGTGTTCGTTTTGGTAACTGAGACAAGAATTCCTCGGTCGTTCTGTCACATGAAGTCAACTTGGTCCTCAGGTCTCTCCTGTGTGGCCTTTAGGCATTGCCTTTCAGCCTCCAAACTGCAAATCTCCCTACAGCTTCTTGATTTTGGGGTGGTTTTTTTTTTAAGTTCATTTGACAAAAAAGTCTCTCGGAGCTGCTTTGGGTATGTTGAAGTCGCTGTGTGTGGCCTGAGAGGGAGAAATGTCAAATACCTTTCTACTCTTGGAAGCATCTCTCAACCTCAAGCCAACAATGTTGTTCACCCTTTATAGTAACAAAAATGTGTCCTCTCCCCGCTGGCTTGTGCAGCCACACGCAGTGGCTTCGAACTCTGTGGTGTGGGTCCTGCGAGGAGCAGAGCTGCAGCGTGGTGCAGCTCAGGGCAGGTTACCCGCACGAGTACGTACACCGGTACACTTTGCACACATGCTGCGCTCTGAGCTGATGGTTGGATATGTGCTCACAACTGGGTGCCGCGTAACCTGAATTTTGGGTGGTCTTGCGGAAGGTCCTGCTTGCTGAAAGAGCGGTTTGGGGTGTTCTTGTGTGTATTTGTAGCAACCTTCTTATATCTTTTGCGTTCTCTCCTTAGGTGCCTAAAGTGGACTACTTTGACTTTTCCAAACTTGCCCCACTTGATCAGCGGTGCTTTATTCAGGCAGCCGACCTCCTTATGGCAGACTTCAAAATGCTGAGCAGCCAAGACATTAAGTGGGCACTACATGAACTCAAGGGACACTATGCAATCACGCGAAAGGTTCTCCAGTTCAAGTCTGTTTTCTTTCTTGGGGTTCTCTCCTGTGTCTGTGGAGAGAAATGCGATGTCTTTTGCCTTACTGTACCATCTGCTAGTGTGTGGTTATGGGCTTTTTTTTTTTTTATAATCTTTCTTTCCTTTTAAGAAGTATTAATCCGTTTAGTAGAGGCTTGCAGAATTTATTGGCCAGACAGAATGCTGCAGGAAGTTTTTACTTTTCTCTAATAGGAGAACTGGGGAAACGCTCGCTAGTTGATGGTAGGTGATGCATTAAACTGAGAAGTGTTCCTGTACGTTGCCGCTGAAGTGCGGTATAATTGCCAATAAAGCCTAGACATTTAGCTAAATCTTAAAACATTTAACTGCTGCTATTAGTTAACTGACTGCATGTAATTGAAAATAGCCCAAGTCTCACTGTCCTGTTTCTTCTTATTATGACTTGTGGAATGAGTCCTCTATTCCTTGTAAAGAGTTTCGCTGTAATGGAGCTGCAGAGACACTTGCTTTAGGTATCAACAAACTGAACGTAAATGTGGCTTCAAGCTTTTAATTTGGATCTACTTCTCTGATATGCTCCTCTCGCTTGAGCTTCTTTCTCTACTATTCCAGGACTTAACTAAAACAAAACCTCCTTGTCTTTTCACTTGCTTGCCTGAGCACTGAGTATATGAGCTTCTTTTTTTTTTTTTTTCTTTAAATAAAAAGCCATACCCAACAACAAAAAAAACAAGCTAAAGCAGCTCTGTTGCATCAGAGTGGACACCAGCTGTATTAGAGTTAATAGCTGAGGTGTTGCGAAGGGTGTTCAGCTATTTTTGGTTTTATCAAATGAGGTGCCTCAACAAGGTGAGCAAAGGGAAGAGGGCCCCTATGTGGGGTGTTTGGCTTTCTGGTTTTGGATCAGTCTTATGTACATGTTTATACTGTGCTTAGATTTGAAGTATGTGCTTCTGCTTTCTTCCAGGAACGGGCAGGATTTAAGTCTGTCTGTTGTTTTCTAGGCCTTTTCAGATGCTATCAAAAAATGGCAGGAGCTGTCTCACGAAACCAGTGGGAAACGAAAAAGGAGGAAAGAAATGAATCAGTATTCATATATAGACTTCAAATTTGAGCAAGGTAAATACCAAGCTGTGTGTATTGTGCTCTCTGCGTCGTTATTGTAAGCAGAACTGGCTTGCAGCAGAAAATGCTGTTCTTGAAAAGGGATGTGGTCCTAAAACAGCTATGTTTCTGTTGCTGTCCGGTATCTATCCATGGAGATATTCTTCATTAGTACACCTGCTTGGTACAGTGCTGTTTGAGATACTGAAGTTATGCAGCTGGTGGCGTGTGGAGGAAGAAGGATTTAAGCTTTGTTCTGGCTGCTCCGTCCCATTTCATTGTGCCTTTAACTCTGCTCTAGGGGATGTGAAAATTGAGAAGCGCATGTTCTTCCTGGAGAATAAGAGACGGCACTGGAGGTCCTATGACAAGCACTCTCTTCTCCCTCCGGTGCTACTGGAGCAGGAATTCTATGAGCAGAAAGTTAAAGAGATGGCAGAGGTGAGTGGTAGGAGCTGCTTGGGTCTTTTGGTGCAAACGACTGTTCAAGTACTGCAGAGGTCTTGGTCCTAAACGTGGAAATCTGCCTCTTAAAAGTCAAGCACTGAACAAAATGTCAAATAACTGCCTACCTTTGCCCTATTTACTACCTGTTAACATGTATAACTCTTCCCAAGTAACTTGTTTTTAGAGGAAAAAAACAAGCACAGAGCTTCATAATGACTTAAATATATAGCTACTACTCTTGCTGCTGAAAACCTTCCCTATATCTACTAATGTCGATGTATAGTCCATAATACAACACCGTTCTGGACCTTCTTTTTGCTACAAAGTAGTAAAAAGCTTTACTAATTAATTCTTTCCTCTTAATTGTTAGCAGGCTTCTCTACTGCTTTAGGGCTTGTAGTTGCAGCTCAGTGTTGGTGGCTAATAATGACCAGGACCAGGGTCTGTCCCCTCTGCCTTCCACAAGTTGCCAGTCCTGTGTCTCCAGAACGTCTTGTCCTGTGCTGAGGGTCGTGTGTTTCAAAGCAGAACTGCGCAACACCCGCTGGCGTGTTGTCTTCCCTTTACAGTGCGAGGGAGGGCTGAATTCAGAGCTCTGCGCCTACAGTCCTTTCTAAAAGTAACTTCTTGAAGATCCTTGTCTCTCAGGCAGATGGATAGTGTCTCCTTTTAAACACAAAGCTAACGTTCCTTGGGGCTTTCTCTGGAGGGGCGCGTTGGGTGAGATCATCTCTGTCCATGGAAACCTGAACCAGCAGCCCTCCATAATACAGAACTCAGTTCTTTGTCCTTGCTGCCTTTGCTTCCCCCATCTGTTTTAGCTGAATCATGAATAGCTTAATGGATTGGAAGGATGGGCTGAGTGATGTTGTAAGCAGTGTGCCTTTTACGGTGGTTTGTAAGTCTTGAGGTAATGTGAAAGAGCGTAGAGGCTGGAAAATGGCTTTATCTATTCTGTTAATACAGATGCACATGTCTCTCTTGCAGCATGCAGACTTTCTCCTTGCTCTGCAGATGAATGAGGAGCAGTATCAGAAGGTCAGTATCTGTAATGCGGTTCCTTGAGTTCAGCTCACGCGTAGACACTATTTTGTACTTACTACTTCACATACTCTTTTGGCTTCTGGAATGGAGCTTTTCTGAAGCTGCGTTTGCACTGTGCTGCTCTTGCTGAGCTGGCAAAACCTGTGTATCGTGTGTTGGCTGGCTTTTAGAAAAGGTAGACAAGAGCTGAGTCCAGCAAGACAGTATCGATGCATGTAATGATCTCTAGTAATTCAGTCAGCTGCTGCTTGTATCTTTACTGGCCAGAACAAACATTGCAATAGAATAGTACCAGGTTTGCTCTTGCTACCACCATTATGGCTGTTTAAGACAGATTCGCTGTTGTTGGAGCTCTGCCAGCGGAAAGGCCTTCCTCATTTGCAGAAAGGACTCTTTAAAAACCTGAAAATCGGGTCTTTCCCTTTAAACAAAGAGAGAAAAGTTGGAGATCAGTTCAGCTGTGGATTACCTTTTCATTCTCAATGCCAATTTCTCTTCAAACTTTGGAGAAGATGTTGGACCTTTGAAGAAGTGGACATGCTTACTCTTCAACAGTGGCAAGCTTCTCCGCCTCGGCAGTGAAGAGGCCGAGACGAGGTCTCTCCAGGCCGAGGGGTGAATGTTCCTTTAGAAGGCAACAGAGCTGAAGCTTGGGTTTTCCCGTATGAATGGTGTGTTCTCTCTGCTGCTTCACTGTGGTTGCAGCTTCCCAAACCCAAGGCGCTTCTCTGCCTGTAAGCTAAGAATTATTAAAACACCATATGTTCTGTAGTTCTATGGAAGCTGTCAAGCAGGACACGTAGATATTAAGTTACTTAAAACTGAGTTTCTGGTTGTGCTTAGTGAGTTTTGACCATCAAATAGGGTATCTAATGGAATAGTGTATATCTGTTGCTCATTTTTGGAATTAGTGCTGGCATTGTTCGTGGCTTGCGGTTGTGTATGTCTGTATGTTGCTATAGCTATTGATGTTTTGATAATGATGGTGGTGGTAACACCTCTGTTTATGGCTGCAGGATGGTCAGATGATAGAGTGCTGCTGCTGTTATGGGGAGTTTGCGTTTGAAGAGCTAACTCAGTGTGCAGATGGTCACTTGTTCTGCAAGGAGTGCCTGATCAAATACGCTGAGGAGGCAGTCTTTGGCTCTGGGAAGGTAAGAATTTCCTAACTGGGAAATTTTCACGACTGGGAAATTTCCCGAGGGGAAAATGGGTAAACTGCTATTGGGAGATTACATTGCTGTTTGCGTAGTTGTTGCTTAAATCAAATGTAACTGCATTTCCCAGGAAATATTTGAACAGAATTGTGTCCTGAAATCCAAATCCAGCAAGTCAGTCTGACTGTCAGGTGAAGCCAACAGCTTCACAGTGGGATCTTTGGTGAATGGGATTTCAGTTTTGCTAACCTCCACCTTCTGTGCTCTACGCTTAGCAACTTGCATTATTAGGAAAACTTTCTACAGCATTCATAGTAACAATAATAACTTTCACTCCTCTGGTTTTTATTTTCTACTTAATTAACCAATGGTATATGCACAGAGAACACACTCTTATCTCTGATGTGGCCAGTCTCCTCCCAGCTAAGAGTGTTTGTCCTTCCTAATATCACTGTGATCCCAACTTAATTTGGGGGTTGGTTCCTCTGTGATGCAACTAACCACCTTAGTCTTCAATTTAGCTAGCAACTATCCGGGTACTTAGCTGAGTTATAAACAAGTCATTAACCTGCTCAGAGCTGTGTATGCTCCTTTGCCTGGAGATACAATGATCAAACTGTGGGATGCTTTTGTACTCTGGGATCTGTATTTCATGTAAACATACAAACTGACAGTTGTATTTTATATGACTGTATTGAGAAGAGTGCCACATGCTGTTCGTGAGCAGAGTGCTGGGTCTCAGCAGAGACCGTACAGTAATAACAGGATGCTGTGTGGTCACAGTGGACTTGGGGTGAGTGAACTGTGATCCCATCTATCAACAGCATCTTCATGCCCGGTGTTTGTCTGAGGCCTGGTCTGTGCGATTAAGTAGTCTTATTCTTTCCATAGCAAACCTATTCTCTGGCAGTCATCTGCTGACTTAAGCTCTATCCTCTCTAAGCAAGGCTCCGCACTGGTTTATTTGGAATTGTTCTGGGTACTGAGTCTTGCTTTTTGCTAGTGTCGTACTGAACCTGAGCTCTCTTCTTCCAACCCTAGTCAGAGCTCAGCTGCATGGAAGGCAGTTGCACGTGTTCATTCCCCACCAGCGAGCTGGAGAAAGTGCTTCCAGAGAACATCCTCTGTAAATACTACGAGCGGAAAGCTGAGGAGGAGGTGGCTGCTGCCTGTGCAGATGAGCTTGTCAGGTAAGCGTCCAGCAGAGGATGCAGACTATGCTTACTGTTGTAGAAAATTATTCCCCAAAACCCTAAATACATGCTGAATATGAGATGGGTAGCATTCAAAGAGCTGTATTGTAAATTCAGGTTTTGCCTTCCCAGGTCTGTGTTTATTCAGGTTGGTCCGCCTTTGACTAGGGGCGGATTAAAATTCAATAGACTTGTCTCCCCCAGGACTTGCTTGCCAGCTCTGTGCTGATCCTCTAAATTACATGGTCAAAAGCAGTGCTGAGCATATAATATTTTGATTGCAAGCAGGGAAATGATCGAAGAAATATGAGCAAAAAGGCAGCAGTCAGCACATCCTGGCGGCAGACGTTTGCTTGGCAGCCTTATCAACTACTGCATAGCTATTTGACTAAATCCGCTTTCAGCAAAGATACGTTTGGCACTCTGCATTAATGGCATCTTATTTTGGGCTGCAGGTGTCCGTTCTGTAACTTCCCAGCTCTACTGGACAACGATGTGAAGCGGTTCAGCTGCCCTAATCCCCGCTGCAGAAAGGTAATTGGGGGATACTTGCCATTTGGTCTCTTCTGGAGTGTTGGGCAGGAGAGCTGGGAGGACAACTCGCACTTCCCACTAGCAGGTGAATGAATATCTAATGTGGCTGCGTGGGACAGCAGTCAAAGTATATGCTGGATCCTGCTGGATGTTCTGTAAAATTGTGTGGCTGGACAGAAAAATTTCAGGGCGCTATTGGTAAAGACAACAGTCTTCCTTTCTTCCCTTCGAAGATGTTGGCTGAAGATGACTTCTAGGTGCCTTCAGTTGCTGTCTTGCATGCACAGAAATGTTTTAGGTGAACAGGGAGTGTTTAAAAGGCATAAAACCAAATTGTAGTCCTTTACCTAACAAAACTTCTGGAGAATGAGCTGAAACAATCTTACATGTTATCGTTAAGAGAATTAGCATCTGCATTCTTTTTTATGCTGTCACCTGAATATAGATTCAGTTGGAAGTGACAAAAAAGAAGAGCTCTTGTTTGAAGAGCTCACTGAAATGTGCCCATTCAAAGGGCAGAAGATCTTTGTTCTTCTCTCAAAGTTTGCTAATAGCCGTAACGGGAGAATCATCAGGCCCAATGGGGGGGATGGAGTGGGGAAATCTTGCCGCTGCTGTTTCTGCACCATCTGTTCTGGGGAAAAATAGAAGCATAGAAATGTGTTTCCCTGTCTCCTGAATGTATGCAGAACCCCGCTTACAGCTGGTGCCAGTGAGCCAGGGCCAGTACAGTATCAGTGTTGAGCACTGAAGCTATGAGGCGTCTTGCGTAACTTTAGCCACAACAATGAATTCTCGTGCAATATTCAGGGAACTGCCTGTTCCCCAGCAGAGATTTCTGCTAATCACTGAAATTCCTCTTGAGTGCATTAACCTTATGCTTGTAGCTGCCATAGCTGCGGGTTCTTGTATTGATGGGATATGACCATTTGCCTGAATTGAGAAAGTAATAGGAAGGAAAATTCTGTTGTCTGGAAAAATTGAAGCTGCCAGCAGTGAACTTTGCATTCTGTAGTGAAAATTGAACCTACTGGCAGGGGAAAGCTGCTTATGAAAGGTGCACGATTCCATTTGAAATCTCTAATCTCCAGATACGCCTTGCTAACATCCACCTCTAGCATTTGGCAAAGAAATGCGATTCTGCTGGATCATCCAAGTGCCATGAGAAGGAGGTTTGCTAGTCGCTAGGTGGCAGTGTTGATTCACGTTTAAATTTTTTTTTTTTTTTTTCCAAAAACCCGAGTTGTTTTCAAAATGTACATATGTCAGCACCACAGAACAAAATTCAGGCTTGAAGAACACGAACGCTTCACTGTGCAAAACGAATTGAAGTCTTTTTTTTTTTCCATAAAATGTGTGATGTAGCACAGTAACTGTGGTAAGAGGGGTCAGTGCTGAAATGTTCCTTTCCTTCTGGTTTGCTGTTTCATTTCCTTCCTTGCGTACTGCCTGTCCCCCTCCCCCCCACCTCCCCGGGGCTGCAGCATTCCAGTGGGCTGGATTTCTGGTTTCCTGGACAGCTTGTGTTGATTCATTAGCTGAAAATCTGCTGAGTAGCTTTGTGCTCTTCTTGGAAGTCTTGAACGACTTTAGGATTTGAAGTTGAGGGTGAGGAATTCAGCTAGCAGGATGTGGTGTTGTCTCACAGCATCAGCTGCAGTGGTTCTTCCTATTCCCGCTATCTTGTCTCTCTCCAGAATGAAGAATTTCAGTTAACGCTCTTGCTTGCAGGAAACCGATGCCCTTAGGGAGGAAAGGGCTAATCTAGGCAACTCTGCAGAGGTTGGAGAGGATGCATTGGCTTTGCTAGCAGCGCCTCTGGCAGCCTCAGTGGTGGTGATGACTGATCCTGGAAGCAGTCCCTCTCTGGTTGGAAGGTCTGCACTCGCACAGCTGAACCTAAAGCGAGGGGAAGTGTGGAAAGGGAAAGGTCAAAATGTGGCTGTCCTGAAACCTCAGGGCCCTTCAAGGGTGGGGAGAGGAGGACCAGGTGGTGGCTCAGTTGTATTTCTGTGCTCCATCCCCTGGATCCTTAGTCTTGCTTTGAGAGTTCATGTTGATACTCTCAGGCTTTCCTTTAAAACGTGCAGAGAAGTTGATTCATATTTGGGCAAGCTATGGCTGTATTGTAAAGTAAGTGATGGGAACCAGCTGGAAGCCTTCATTTTGGCTGTATATATGTGTTGGGCTCAGTGATGGGAAGAGCTCTAGGCATACCCAGGTCACTGCTTATGCGTCTCACCTGTAGTCCCGGTCATTTGCACCTTGCAGGGAGAAAAACGGGGCTAATGGTAACCTCAGCAACGGGCAGAGCTGCTGGTCACCTTCTGTGACCGAACGGCTGCACGGAGAGCATGCAGATGAGCCCGCACCATCTGCCAGGGCCACTGTGGCTCCAGCTGTGTGGCGTGAAGTTTGGCTCCTCGTTAGGTGGACAGGGCTTGAATCTTCACATCGCGAACTGCAGGGTGGCGGAAAAGCTTAATTAGCTAAGGAGAAACGTTGCCCAGATCACCCTACGGATGTGTTCCGTGTGTGCGTGTGTAGCCTGAGCTGGTGCTGGGGGAGAGGCGGCTTTTCCTCAGACCTGTTTGAGTTTCGAGGTTTTGCTCTATAACGGGTTGCCGACTGTGCATGGCGCCAGGCTTCCCGGTGACAGGAGGGTTTGCCAGCCCGCTCGGTCGGCCTCCACCTTATTCTGTGCAGGGATCCCTGCATGGAAACAGCTCTCAAATTCCTCATTTCTCATGATGTGCCTTTCTCCTCCCTGCGCTCTGACACAGCAAACCAAAGCTGGCAATTCTGGTAAAACCGGGAAAGGCGCGTGTTACTTGTTGACTTGTGCAGCACTGGGAAGCGAGCGTGCGCTTTTGCACGTTGGGGGAAGTACTGTTTCCCACCAGAAAAGGAAGTCCATCCTTTCTGCTCTGCCTCCCTCCTCCCGAGACCTCGCATTGTTGGGTGAAGACAAGGCTTTTTGTTCCCGGGCTGCTTGCTGCTATCCCCGGCACTGTGTTGCGGGTGGGGGAGACGGTCTCCCCTCTTTGCAGTCTCAGCACAAAGCACTGCAGGGCTTTCAGCCAGCGAGAGATGGGGAGGTGAAAGCTGCCGTTGCCATGGAAATAATGCATGCACGGAGCAGCGCTGTCCCTCTGGTGCCGGAGAGCTCGAAAACCCTCCACACTCATCTCATAGCCAGGCCACATTGCAGGGACTTGCATTTCCAAGACTTTGCCTTAAAACTCCTCTGCGTAGCTTAAAATTGTCGTTGCTTTATTGTACCAAGCTGTCGTCTGGCTGGATGCAAAGTTGCGTTGCCCTCGGGCTGGGCAGGTGCCCCCCTTGTTCAGGGCTCCTTAGTGCTCCCTGTTAATGAGGCTGTGTTTAGGGAGGGGGTTTTCCTGCTGGGAGCCTGAACTGTCACACAGGAAAAATGAGCATTGATGTGCCTGTGTCAGATGGATAAAATCTCCGCTCTTTTGCCTTTTCGTCTTCGGTTTAGGCTCTCTGGCCACAGCAATGCTTGTGCGTACTTTTAATTTGCAGGTCTAAGACGTGTTCTTTGTAAACTGCTAGAATGTCTCAGGATTGATTTCAAGGTGCTGGCTAGGAACAGATGCACCCAGCTGGTTTTAACCTTCATTTTCTGTCGGAAGCGAGACAGGTTTAAGCTTGTACAGAGTTCTGCCTGGTGAAGCTGTGTCTGAACATGGCTTCTCCTAGCAGGGTGCTAACACCGCATCCACAACCTATGTTAATAAGCGTAAGTCGCGTTGTACGGTTTACAGCAACTTGGATGTGAGTGGTCTTGCCGAAATAAATTGCGGCAAGACTGAAAGTTACAGAAGGAGCTAAGGGTATACTGCAATGCCTGTGATCCCTGTACCTGGTGCGGTAATGGGGCACGCAGCCGCTTGTGATTCAGAGGTAGGTAATGAGGTGGCTCCAGCCACGTATGAGCCAGTTACAAGTGTCTTACAGGGTGCAAGGGGAAAGGTTTGCGTATTCAAGTACCCAGCAGGAGGGGACGCGTTCAGGATGACATAGCCTTCCATAGATGTCATCCAACACATACTGCAGGGCCCATGACTTCTGTGCTAGAGGCTGGCCCGTTGCTGCCCGGAGCTGCCCTGCCCGACTCCAGATGCGCTGTGGTTTTAGGCTTAAACTATATCAAGATTTGTCATTGGCAGAGTGTGCGCGCAACATGAAAAATAAAAAAAATTGTTCTGGTTGGAGAAATTGAGCTTGTCCAAAATGCCTCAGAGTAGGATGTGCATATGGAGAATTACTTAATTCTCCTTGTTTTGCAACATGTTTTCCCAGCTGTTGAAGGCTGCTGTCTCATTCAGCTTCCTGACAGCAGCACAAACATTTTGAAGGTCCCATGGCCCCGTCTCGTTGTCTGTTCAGGCATTCTTATTGCTATTCTCTGTATGCTTTTCCTTGAATGCATTTATTTGGGTTTGATTGTTACTTAGAGCTTAGCCCCACAGCTTTGGTGGAGAGCAGAGCTGACGGTGGCACTCGCTTATGGCAGACCCCTGTAATGTCTTTCTGGTGACGATGACCTCAAGGCCCAACTCCCAGGTTTAAATTCCCATCCTCCTGTGTCTGTGTGAATGTGGCTTAGCAGAATTTGGGATGAGGAAGAAAGGGAAATAAAGTATGAGGGGCCTTGCTACTTGTCTTACTGGGGGGGTTGGGAATGGAGCACTCATGCTTGTGTACGCTTCTGTCTGAAGACCAGTCTCCTGCTTGTCCAGGCCAGCAGAACAGTCTAAGCCATCTTTTCATGACTCTGCCATCTTCCCCCTCAGCTCTGCATCCCTGAAACCTCCTGCTCCGGAGCTCTCAGCTTTCTCCTCCAGCTCAGTGCCTTCACTGCCCCCTCTTTAAATGAGCGGTGCGCATGGGAACACGCTCCACTCTATTGCTGCCAAAACCACAACAAATGGCAAGTTTCCGTCTGTCATCTCGGCTCAGCTCTGAGGCACTCCGCGGCTGGGCAGGCGATTTTCATTTTTCTTCCATAAAAGGACATTGAAACTCGTTTGCAGCGGCGGTGCTCTGTGCCGCAGGCAGGGCGAGCGGTGATGCTATCGACGGCAGCGCCGGCAGTATTGCAGCAGGAGCACCAGTGATTTCCGTATCTCTCCTCAAAGGGATGGGCAGGAGGGAGGGACCAAGGCCGAAGGTGGGGTTGAGGTGATTGTAGGCGGTAGATAACACCCCAGTAGATTTTATTGCCAAGTCCTAAAGGAAGATAGATAACAGGAGAGTGCTCCTGGTACAGCAAAGCCTTAAAAGTACAGTCCCATGTAGGAAGAGTACGCGCGTGCTAAACCACGTGGCTCATCCCATGGAGGCGTGTGGGGTCAAAGTTGCATGGGGAGTGCTGAGAGTCAGGAGATCTCCTCATCCCCAGCCATATGCTGGGAAAGTTACCTTTTGGGGGGGTGGGGGGGGAGAGCTGCATGAGGAACAAGGGAGAGCCACACGCCAGGGGCTCTCCTTGCTTCCCTGAAGCTCGATGGTGATACCCACAGCTTGCTCCCTGGCTGAGAGGGAGCATCTAGGAAAGCTGAGGACCAGGAGTGAGTCGTCCCGCGTGGGGGAACTCCTGTAGCCTGCTTTTTGATGTACACTTGGTCTGGGCCAGGAGCAGTTGCAAGAATTGAGTGGTGCCAGGAGTAGCTTGCTCCTAAATGCCCCTTTCCAGAGAGGAGACCCAGTGATCAGCCCAAAATCACTCCTTGCCTTGTCTATATACCTGCCACCCTTCCTCGGCACACATAGGAAGTGGCTGTAGGAGCTCCAAGAGTACCTCACCTGGGAAGAGGGTAGGATTGGGCTGGGTTAATTGCTGGGGTGGGGTGGAGAGACTCCATCAGCGGGAGCTCAGGTGCTGCTGCTTTTACAAGGTCAAGTCTGTCTATGCAGTGGTATGTGGAAATGCTTCACTTGATAAATAAGTCTGACGGAGGAGGAGAGGGTGAAGCCCAGCCTGGAAATGGACCTGAGGAGAAAGGTCAGTTTAAATGGGGTATCTGTCTCTCAGAGGGCAAAAAAAAAAAAAAAAGCTGCTGAAAGCAAGAATTCAAACTAGTCCCTTTAAAAATAGACCATGTAAGTCAGTGCAATTTCAAGCAACAAAGCTTACTCCTGTGCTTGTTTTCTGCCTTATATAGCAATATCCATTCAGCGAAAAGGCAATTCTCCCACTGTTTACTGACCAGTGAATACCTCTCTGTCAGGTCCATAAGAGGTAGCAGCACTATCTTCCCTTTGTAGCTTTGTCCTTTGCTGCAGAGAGGTCCGGAGGTAATAAGCTGAACACGACTCCATGTGGGGATGGAAACTTCAGCCTCGCTAGTCTTGTCTCACCTTCTCTCCCTTGGCACAGCCTGCAACCATTTAGGTGGAGGAGCCACTGAGCGCGGCTGCAAACCTGTGGTGGTCAGTGCAGAAGTACGATGGCAGTATCTTTGGAGAGAAGCTGATGGACTCCACGAGGAGTTGGATAAGAGCAGCCCGGGCAGGTGGTGCCGGGGTGTGAAAGGTCCTTGGCTGCCTTGAACGTGGCAGTCGCCAGAGTGGTCCCATAGCCAAGCTGCCGGGGCTGGAAGAACCCTGAAGGTTGTAGTTGTGCTGAGGGTTGAGCAGAGGCAGAGACCCACTGCAGGCTGAGCTGAGCTGTAAGGTTTGCCTTTTCCTCCTAGATCCCTTCGAAAGAGAAAGGGAGGAGTGGTGTTCTTCCATTTCACGCAGGGAACAAGAGAGGGAGTAATGTAACGCGATCACCCTAACATCAGGGAGAAACCCTAAACCTCTGTACAGACTGGAGTGCTCGGCCTGCTTGATTTGTTTGATTTTTAAACAGGGAAGTAACTTAGTCTCTGTCACTTGTCTGTCCTCGCAATAGGTAGCAATGCCACCGAGCTGCTGTGGGAGCTCAGTACAGGTACCCACCATGGCAGCAGGGCTGAGTTTAAGGTTAAAACTCTGCCTGGTGCTACTTGTATTTGCAGATCATCAGAGCAGGGTTATCATTTCGCTGCTGCAGTGGAAATGGAGGTTGGAGAGGATGAAAAAAGCCTGTTCCCAAGCCAAATTAAAAACATTGTTCTGACCTTAGTCAAGACGCTACATCTTCCCTCTCTCTTTCCTCCCCCTCACATTCCTGTTGTAGTAATCACTCATCTCTAACCTCAGCTTCATCTGCCACAGCTAACCAGTTAAAAAAATGCACTTAAAAACCCCTGACTCTCTGCGTACACCTCATCTTGCTGTACCTTAGTGTTTGCAGGGCAGTTATCTTTGGAGGGGCGTGAGTCAGCACTGGAGGTTTTGAATAGTATTGTGTCAGGGCAGCTGATGACTGTGTCCTTGGGGCCAGAGCGCTGAGATGGCCTAACCTGGCGCGTGTAGTACGAGGAGGTGTTTTGCTTCTCCTTTCTGTTTGCACACAAACAGATTTCAGCAGATGACACAGTCATCAGACTTCCTGAGCTAATACGAGGCTGCTGCAGACGATGTCCATTTTGGAGGCTGTCAGTAGAGTTTACTTCCTAATTTGGTCACAGCGTGCTCAGGGCTGGCCTGCTTTCCTTTTTTCTTTTTTTTTTTTTTTTTCTTTTTAAAAACACCCATCCTTTTATATCATTGTCGTGGAGGGGAAGCTGTTTGTATCGGAGAACCTCCAGCTCCTCTCACTTCCTCTCTGCAGAGGAAGTGAGACTTTAAAGGTCTCTGAAAAAGAACTGCCGTTCTGAAGCTGATCTTCCAGTTCTTTTTCCTCCTTTGCCAGTCTTCCATGAGCTCATCTCAGTGAACCCGCTGGCTTTTTATCCCTTCTGGGTGGTCATCTCAGCCCTTTGTGCTGCAGGACTTTGGAACAGTTGTCTTAAGTGACAGAGGGAGCCACACTGCAGATAAATAATAACACTGATAAGCTGATATATTGGAATGTATATTGCAAGAGGGAGGGACGTGTGTTATTTCAGCTAATAGAGAGAGCACGTGCTTTGTTTTGTTTCATACATCACCACTAACAAGAGGCCTGGCACCATGTAGGAAGCTGTAAATGCCAAACACAGGGAGAAGAAATAGTGCAGCTGGTCAGCTCTGCTAAATGACCTTTAAAAATCAGCTCATGTGTCTTGCAAATCCGCAAGAAAACGAGGGACCGCCAGCCCCTTTAGAACATGCCTGCTTTTCGCTGTTAGTCCAGAGTCAGCCCCAAACAAGCTGCCGCCTTGGTGTGCAGAAGACAATTTCGCTCTTCCACAGTCAATGTAAGTTTTCACTGAGCAACAGGAACAGCTGAGGAACCAACACCAAACCCGCAGGCTCCTTTTTTTCTTTTATTCTGTGCTGGACTTGGCCCGAAAAGCAGGGGGGAGGAAAAAAGTTTCCAGGTGATGCAGTCGAGGATGCAGCTCCAGCAGCTTTATTCCGTGCTGTCGGGAGGCTTGTGTGCCTTAGATGGTGGTGAAGCTACTGCCGTTGAGGGAGCTGCTGTCTGTGTTGGAGAAGACTCCCTGGCCTCGGAAACACGGGGAGATGCAGCAGTTTGGGTCCAGACTACATTTCATAAATAGCTGCAGCAGAGCCTCAGGTTAAGGTGCACCAGGAACAGCCTGATTACTGGCATTAAAGGCTTGGCTGCAGATGGGCAGGTACGGGCTGGTCTCCGCAGGAGTTCCTCTGGAGAGAGGAATCTTCAGTGTGCGTCATGCCTTGGATGCCAGGTTACCGTTGACCTCTGGAACATGAGTAACGGAGAAATGGGAACATGAAGCGGTGAGGCAGCAAGTTTAGAGTGGGAAAGGGAAGGTGAAACACAAGTTTTCTTCTAATTTAGTAAAAATCACCTCTGTGTGTCATTCTTATTTGCATATTATCTTCTAATTAGCCACGACTGACTCACCCACCACTTCCACCTGAAAGGAACGATATGTTTTGAAGTATATGGTTTATAATCTCAGTAGGCCAGTATTTCTTCTCTTCCTTCTCCCTCCCCTTCCAGTGCCCCCAAAATGCATTCTCTTACTGCTTTTAACCTTCAAGCCTCTTTTCTTCTGCTCTCTCTCTGTTACTACTCTTGCATTATTAATGGGACTGTAGCAATCCAGCCAGAACACTGCCATTACTAATTACTACTTGTAGCAGAGGAATGAGGAGCAAGATAGAAACTGGGTCGGGAAATGTTGTCACCATGAAATGATAGTATCAGAACTGGGGAGCAGAACTCTTTGTACGAGCAGGCTTGCATTGGAAACGGCCGCCTTCTCCCGGTAGCGTACCTGTGCACGTTCACCATGTGCGTCCTCCTCCTTTATTTGCTGCATGCAGATGGGAAGACCATCTCGCACACGCAGAAAGGTTAATGGACCTGTAATTTCCAGGAGCAGAGGAACAACGGAGTGATATGTTGTGTTCTGCCTGGTAGCACTTCAAGCATCACAAAATTCATGTGCTCTTCGTTGCTGGCGCTGTAGTGTGAAGCCCCTTCCCTTGTTGGTGTCAAAGGCTCAGGAAGCGTAAGTGGCTGCGTTTATTTTTGCATTCAGCGTAGAGCCTGTCACACTCGGTGTGTTCAGATTGTCCTTGGTAGTACCAAGGGCATCCTGCAGCAGCAAACAGCTCTCCATGTAAGAGAATATGGCCGCTATGAAATCAGAGCGAGAACATTATTTTGGGGATGCAGCAATTAACTGGTGAATACTGGGCTGCTGTAAGCATAAGGAATTGCCTGTCTATCCTGCTTCTGCTTAATGGAGCTGTGCCTCTTCACTCAGTTGGGCAAAGCATCCCCTTAGGACTCCGGCGTCCCTTGGAGGTCTCGCGTGAACAGTTGTGCTGTTGCGTTAGCTTGCTGCTTGAGAGGGGGGAAAGTGTGAAAAGGGAAGTGTCATTTACTGTAAAATACATCAACTCGTATAGTAAGTGACAGAGAAAGAAAGTAATCTCTTTAAACGCATGCTGTCGTTGTTCTCTTTAAAACAGTTAAACCGGATAAAATACGTAGGTAAGCAATAAAACACAAATACAAGATTGATTAGTGCGTGCTGGCAAAAGACCAAAGTCCATCTCCCAAGAAGATGCTTTGAAAGAAAAAAGACAAACTGAAGCCTAATCTCTCCCAGAGTCACTACACCGTCTCCCCGCTCGCAAGCTGGGAGGCTCGTATCAATTTGCTAGCGATGAGGGGCCGAGAGGGTGCCTCTCGGCGAGATGGCTGGCTCAAGGTGGCAGATGTCTTAGTCTTTCGGAGACGGCGGGAGGGACGGCGTGTTTCTCCCCTCTCTGTGTTGCTGGTGCCCATACACGTCGAGCGCCTGTGCGTGCATCGGTGGGGTGATGCTGCGTGTGCACGAATATGGGGAAGCATCGAAGCAATTTGCGCTCAGTCCCTGCCAGGCGCTCGTGCATCCAGATAAACTAGTAGCCTGCCTCATTTATGTTCCTGACAAAGCCGGGAGGCCAGCACGTCAGCAGCATGACTCCCTCGCGAGTCAGATGGTAACTCGCACAAAAGCGAGCTGGGTATTTAGCCTGGGCAGACTTGACAATATCCCCTTTCAAAGATTATCCTTTAAACTGTCCTAGTCACACACCGCCTTTGGCGCCTGCCTGAGCCTTTTGTAAGGATGAACAGTATTTAAAAGAGAGGCTGCCTGCTCTAATCTCTTCTCCGTGGGCTGAAAAATCTATCCTGCTGTAGCTAGCCAACTTTATTTCTCTAACTGATCATAGTAAGTGTAGAGCTCTTAAATCCTGACTCATATTTTATCTGTGCTGTTGGTGGGGCTGTCTGTAATCTTCAAGTGGGCCCAAAGCAGAGCTTTGCTAGTGCAGCTTAGGGTGTTTGAGGGAGAGCAGACGTCCCCGTTAAGTGGGAGCTGATGATAGGCAGTAATTTCTACCACGTATTTAATAAAGCCATGGTGGAGCTGGAGAGGTCTAGAGTTTATGACCCCAGTATTCTCTTTTTTTTTTTTTTTTTTTTTTAAAAAAGAAACTTGAACGCCTGAAAAAAATTCAAATGCCAAATGTTCTCCTATAAAGAAAANATTGTCAGTAAAGCAAATGCTTTCTCTGTCTAAAATTTCATGTGCACATATTTAATTAAAAGGCGACAGGGTTAATGAAGCTTAGAGTGCATAAGGCCTCATTCCCTGAATTTAATTTTCTTTAATTGCTCCAGAGATTGAAATTCCCAGCTGTGGTTGTCCCCTAACATGTGAATTAAGGAACTGGAAAGGGACAATTTGAATTTTCTCACTCAGTGCCAGCTTCTTCCTCTTCTACTGCTTTTCTCCATCTCTTCGGTTGAAAGAGGATTAGACAAAAATGCTTTAAGTCAGTGTTTTAGCTTTGCAGTGGAATCGGCAAAGCTGTGAACTCCCGACACCTTGGCCACTGGGAACGAGGTGAAAAACGGGGAGTGTTTGTGCAGTTCGTGTCACTCATCCCTAATGTATTACAGAAGATCGAGCGCAAATGTGGTTTTTATTCTCTTCCCACCCCAATACCTGCCATCACATTCAGCGTCAGTGGGGTTGGGTCGACTGAATTGCATGCCACAGCTCAAATCAAACCAGCTTTCATTAGCTTGCAGGTTTTTAATTAAAAAAAAAAAAAGTGTTTTGGGGGGATGGATTTCTTGCTTGCTTACAGGGGCGATTGAACAGTGGGTTTAGTGCCTAAGACCTCTGTGGGAATCAAGGTCTTTTTGTGGTCCTCTCGTGTTTACTGTTGTGCGAGCTCATGGTCCAAGCTCTGCAAAGCTCTGTAAAAGGGCAAAAATCTAAAATGCAGCAAAAATCCACGTACCGGTGAAATGATCAGTGATGGAAACGGCCCATCATGTTCCTCACTTAGTTATAATAAAAACTTACAACCCTTGCTGATTGTCCCCGTATGTGGCACGCTCTATCTCTATTTGTGGCAGATGCTGTCAAATATTCCAAGGCTACTGTATGTTTTTGTGTCCTCACGGGCTTGTTAGCAACTATAGCCTTGACTACGTGGTTAATAGAAAGGAAAGCTTCCAGCAGCCACAGAAGACATCAGGGGTTAATTTAATGCACGTCTAATATGGGAACGATGGGAAGAACAAGTGCTATAAGGTTTTGCCACAGGTTTGACTTATTTTGGAGGTCTTAGCTGTCAGAAATCCTTGGGAAAACACATAGTAGCATCCCCTTGATCTGGTGGAGACTTGCCATAACCAGCCGGTGTGTGGTACGGATAAATCAGCAGCCCCTATGTGATGAGGTGTTTCAGAGCTGTCAGGCTTTCCCAGTAAGAAGCTGGTGCGAGGGTGGGTTTGGCACCCAGCACCCCAGTGGGGTGCGTTTGGGGAGGTGGCGGAGGGAGAGGTGCCCTCCGTGTGCGAGCTCTAACCTGCGTTAATCCGTTGAATCTCTGCCTGAACGGACGAAACCGTAAAACGGTTGGGGTTAAAAAAACTTAATTATTTTCTGGCATTCTTCAGTCCTTCCTTATTTCCAATCAGCCTGCTCATCTTCAGCTGGAGTCAGCACAAATACCTCTCTCAAGCTTGCACTTCTGGCCTGAAGGAACCCACCTTCTTTGCTATTACATAGCACCTCTCTTGCGCCGTGATGGTTTAAATGACCTCTGCCCTGCTAAATAACTAATGGCCGGGTCGTCGTGCTGGGGGCCGGGGGGTCCAGAGCCTGGCCAGTGTGCGGCTGCTCCTCCCGCCGCAGGCTCGGGGAGCAGAGGTGATGCTTTAAGTGGTCTCCGTGCTGCTACCAGTGTAAACAGAGCAGATGTTTCCCCGAGTCGGGGGAGCATTAATGGAATGTGTCGGCCCCGGCTGATGTAAAACATCGCCGCGAGTTTTGGGGATGAGGTCAGCAGTACTGAAAGCTGATGGGAGTTTAATGTCGAGTCTGCCTCTACGAGCCGAGGGGTCAACCGAGAAAGCCGCGGCTAATGGAAACGCAAGTACACTTGTCATAAATCAGTGCCAAAATACTGAACAGGCATAGCTGCCGCTGGGTCCTACAGCCAGCGACATTTCTGTAACCACCCATTAGCTCTCCAGTGGCTGTGTTCCTCGCCGGCTGCTCGTAGCGTTTGGCTGTGGAAGGGACAAATAGTGGCTGAGAACGGAGGGTTTGGGGAAAGCTTCGCCTCCATGTGCTGGGAAAGCCCTGCCTGCTTCACCACCTTCCACCCGGTGTTTGTGGGGTCCCGTGGCTACTGCGTCCCTCCCGTTTGGGGAATGGCAGGAGGGCAGCCGGGATCTTGTTTTAAACAAGTTGTCCTTCTGGTAAAAGGTGATGGGTCATGTTTCTGCCGAGAGGTTGCTAGGAAGTCCCGAGGCATCCGGGAAAGCGTCGAGAGGCAGGAGGCAAAGCAGGCTTGGCACTGCTTAGAGATCATATGGGTTTTTTTTTAAAAAACAAACAAATCTTGTGAAAAGTAGAGAGCAGCATTTTTCTAGACAATGAAAAGTCAGTTTGCTCTCCAGACCAACCAACATGTTTCCTGTAAAGCTGGACACTGTAACGTACTATTTGCCAACAAGATAAGATGGTCGTATTTGTTCAGTGATTTATCCTCTGCGAAGCTAATCTGAAAGAATGTTTTATTGCTCTATTTATTTTTTCAAAAGAAGCTTCTTTGACCTCATTTTTTGTGTTGGGAGCATGCATGCCTTTAAGCTAAAGCTCAAAGCCCAGTGGAAATCGGGGTCTGTCTTCAGGGTTGCTGCTTAAAACACAATATCCGTGGGCTGTTAGTGGCAGAGATGCCGTTCGGAAGCCGAGAGGTGAGCATCTTTCCCCAAGGCCTTTTCTGTATTGAAAAGCCTTGCTACGAGATCCAGCCTCATACAAACCAACAAAGCCAGTCTGCAGCTAGAAAGGTTTGTTGGGGTTTTTTTTTTTGGGTGGTTTTTTTTTTTTCCTTTCTGGGCCCTCCTGAAAGGGCAGAGGTTAAAACAAAGCAGATGCTCTCAGATGGTGTCTCTGCTCTGCTAAGAGGCAGTTGCTGTACAAGGTCTTGCCTTGGCTCCTGGCACGTGAAACGAGGATGCTACCTCCTATTTGCGAGCGGATGTCAGGCTTCATTAAAAAAACAATCTGAAAGAGCCAGATGATCCCCCCAAGTGAGGCGAGAGGGGAGTATCGGTGGTGTTATTGCATTACCTCCATCCTGAAGTTTGTGTATGCAATTATCCATGTAAGTAAAACCCAAAAGTGCCTCCTTATGGCACATTCTCCCCAAAGAAGGGAGAGGATTGCAGCTATCGGAATGGCCTGCGAAGACAGGGATGGATCTTTCAGGTAGCTGGAAGCGGTGCCAGTTAGTGTGTTCACTGGTAGCCTGCTGCTATATTTAGTGTCTCTCGGCCTCCCAGAATGAAAGCACTGAACCTTTCTAGATATGGAGATAGGCACAACACCAGCCAGCCCTGCACAACAGCTTGCCAGCTGCTCGGCTTTGCAGTTGTTGTCGGCCTTGGTCCTTGCTGTTCCCCTGTTTGGGGCAGAGGATAGTTAGATGAGATTATGTGAACGAGAGTTGTTTTTGTAGCTGTTCTGTCTGCCTGTGAAACATAGGGTATTTTTTAAGAGAAGCTGCTTTTTGGAGTGTATTGTTTTCCCGCAGCTTTAACCCTTTGTGGTGTGTTTCAGGTGTGCAGAGCGAAGAACGGGCGCTTTGCAGGAGTCATTAGGTAACTCTTCCAGTTTAGTACCGCAAACAAGCTCACAGATACTTTCAGAGGTACTTTGGTTTGCTGTAAGAGATCCCCGTCTTCAATAATTCTGACCTACCCATGTAATTAAATGAAGCATTTTTTTCTCCCTGGAACTTTTTTCTGGTTGCAGCTGTTGTTCAAGCTATAGATTTCTAGATTTGTGTCAGAAAACCATGACTTCAGACCACTGGGATTTTTGTGGGTGGGTGAAAGTGATAACAGATTAATGAGTTTTACTTAGCATCTCCATCTGCCAGACTAAACCATGTTCTGCATAGGAGACTTAACACAGCTGTTTTGAGCTGGTCCTCTGAAAGCAAAGCACCCTTTACCTAGTCCAAGCTGACCCCTGATCGAAAAAGACAAGCGTTGCTCTTAAGGTGGCCTGTGGAAAGGCAGTGCCTTATATATGGCTGTGTTTACTTTCCTTTTCCTGATCCAAGCACTGTGATGAACTCCAAGTGTGCAAATGAGGAAAAGCGATGATCGTACGGGGAGGTGCAGGTGATCCCTGAGGACCAGGTACAAGCCCTGGGTGCTCGCCAAACACACGGATCAGGTTCCTTCTCTGAAATTCAAACTCTTATGTATTGCTGTGACACTTGCAATTGCCTTCCTTATGATCTACCTCCACAAGTAGATACCTTATTTTATACTACGTGTTTTGTCTCGGCCCTAATGTGGGAGACTCGTGCCAGAGGAAGATGACTGGCAAGCGATAGCTGTGCGTGGCCATATGTGTAAAAGTGTACGTGCTTTCTCAAATTGCGCTTGGCTCGAATCTCTGTCGCTGCGAGGGGCGGCCTTAAAGTCCCGCTGCGAGCAGAGCCAGGGTGAGGAATGAGATGACCTGATCAAGCAAAAGCTGCTGTGCATTAGCTGTAGCTGTTAGCTTCACTATTCCCTCCTGTGAGCTCTGAAAGTTAAATGGGAATGAAGGAGCTGCTGAATAAGAGACATGCTATCCTTTGCCTGCATCTGTTCACGTGTAACAAGTTGCCATGGCTAAGACACTAATCAATTATTATTTTTGAAATTGAGTATTATTCTTCAGCTTTTTTTATAGAAATGGATGTCTGTCATCTCCAGTATCCAGAACATATCTGCCAAAGTGAGTGTTGATGTTAGTGTGTGTAAGTGTGTGGGGGGGATGTGCCTGCACATACACGCTCCCCTGCCCCTCCTGTACGCCGTTTCTCTAATTGTTCCATTGCCTGTGAGACTGGATAAACAGCCCCGACCCTGAGGAGCCCAAAGGCGCTGGGGAGTTGGAGGGTGTGGGGGAACGGCTGGCCTGGCTGATTTGGCTATGTAAAACTGAAAGGTATTTACTCAACGCGTTGGGTGGACTGTTGTTGTGTGTAACGAGTTGTGCAACTGCACAGCTGTACCAGAACAGACCGAAGTCCTCTGACTTGTCTCCCACATGGACTCATTACAACTGCTTGTCAGGAAGATGCAAAATTCCCGTGATCTGTTTGTGTGTGTTGCTCCGGATTCCTTTCTGTTCAGAGTGCCTCTGGTTTACGCCTGGAGCGTCGGTGGGCTGCTTCCTATGGGCTTGATGACAGATGCTGTCCTTAAAATTGGGGCTGGGTAGTTCCTCTGAAGCACCCCACATCACCATGGAGAAGCAAAAGCAAGCAATGTAATTACCAGGAAAGCTGCTGTTGTCCTTGGACTTGCATGCTGGTGCATGTAGAGTCGGAGAAAGAACTTATTTTCTTTATGTTATGGCATTAGGGACACCAAGTGTGGTGTTCTATTTCTTAGTCAAGAGTGATGGGAAACTAGAAAACCCTTAGAAAAAGTTTAAAATATTTGCTTTGGTTTAGAAATCCTGCCTTATGGTAAGATGTTAAAGCCAGCTCTTTAAAGAGAAACGTTATGAGATGGCTTGGTGAGTTTGTAAATGTGTGCACCTTCAGAGGTGCATGTAACATCTTAAATGTAAAAGGTAATGATAAGACAGTATTAAAAGTCTAAAAGGCAAAGCTTTGATTCAGCTTGGAGCTTCTGGATCAAGTTGGATATCCGTACTTAGCGGTATCCATGCTTAGTTGTAAACGGAATTTTTGATACAGGGAATAGATGCTTTTGTAGGACTCCCTACTTTAATGGTCACTTTTGGCTTCGTTCTGGGTTGAAGTCTATTGCTTTAACTTTATTACTAGAATCCGTAGCCCCACCATCTCAAGCTGTGATCCAGCTCGATTGTCCGGGCTAAGCCAGGCTGGGTGTGAACAGACGTGGCTGGCCGACAGCCACGGAGCCGAACAACTGCAAGGAGTGGTAGCCTGGATTCAGTAGGTAATGCTCTCACGGGGATCGTGCGCTGTGTTAATTAGCACTACCGGGGGAGAGACAACCTTGGAACATGTGTGATTGAAAGGCCACAGAAAAAACTCAAAGAAGAAAAATTTATAGAGAACCATTGGACAAAGTACCACCAATGGTGTGGGAAGTCCCCGGCCGGCACAGAGCAGCGTGCCTGCCCTGCTCTAAGGTGCTTCCTACCTGCCCTCCCTCTTCCTGTGCTGGAAACAACGCAGGTCTAGATGGACTTCTGCTGACACCACGCTGAGTCACGCTGATTTTACCGGTGAAAAAAACTAGCACCAGCTTGATATTCGGGAGTGAGAGACGCGTATGAAAAGGGCCGTAGGTAATCGCTGCATCTCTAAAACTTCACTTGTAGTCTAAACTCTGCAAAACTGCCTTCCTTTTGGCACGGTGGTTTCTTAAACGGCTCTTGTTCCAGGCTGAAGGCAGTCATTTCTGTCCGTATATACTTCGAGAAAGGTTGTGCTATAAACTAGGGTTCCTCGATTTCTCCTGCTGCTGAAGGGGTGCCCGTGGATGTGGGCGTGGGGCAAGGTCCTGCTCTGGGTTCTTCTCTGCGCCTTTCTGTTTGTGCTTTCCACTTAGTGTTGAATACAGATGTTTATGCGTATACTTAGAAAAGGCTGGTCTGGAAATAAACTCCTCTTCGCACCACTCCACCTCCCGCTTCCTATTTTAAGACTCTCTATTCCCTCATAGTAATTTTCCAAGTGGATTAGCACAGGTCACCAAGGCATCCACATCGGTAAAATACAACGAGATGTTACTGTCATCTCCTGAAACACTCCAGCGCTCCACCCCATTGCTTATCAACCCGCACTGCAGTAATCCTAATAGCTATGTCATAGCAAGATTAACAGAAAATCCAGGCAAATACTTATGGTTCCCTTCAAGGTGTGTATTAATCCGAGAATGTGAAGTGGGGTAGGTGCTTTACGAGGAGAGCTTGGAAACGTTGCTCACGTGGGCTGAGAAGGGATTCTGCCGGTCTGGGTGAGCTGCGTGGGGAAGAGCTGACGCCGCTGCGGTGTTAGCGAGGGTGCAGGGGGGGACACCGGGGCTGGGCAGCCTCCCTGCGTCCCATCCCCCGGGTGGGGATGGAGAGAGGAGCAGCTGCTGCTCACAAAGGGAAAAGCGGGCGAGGACCAGTGTTTTAATTTCCCTCGGTGCTCTAGCGGCAGCTCGGTGATGAGAGATAGGAGAAGAAACATAAAGACAAAGCAGAGGAGGAGCAGCTTGAGGCTGGAAGAAAGAAGCAGAAGAGTTATGCAGCAGGGTGGCATCTAGTAAATGCTGGGGGAGGCGGTATCGGTTGGGAGGCGATAGGTTTGGTCACGGTGAAGATGGGTTCCTTTTTGTCTGTGGGGCTGTGCAAGTTTCGGGAGTTTGGGGAGTGATGTGAGAGGGTGAACGAGGTTTGGCTTCCTCCCTCAGGGTACAGCTAGTCCCAAGGTGATCGGGTGCCAGACTCCAGTCTAGCTAATGGTGAGGATACTTTCCTAGTTTTAAAATCTCTGTGCTCATAAAAAGATCTAAACTAAAATTAATTTTTTTTTTAAATAGCAGCTTGTCAGCACCGACCGGAACCGTGCATCTGGGGGCTGCTGCAGAGGAAAAGGTAGCGAGGAGCGTGGTGGATGCTGCAGTTCAGCTAAAGTCAGGCAGAGACCAGTCTCCGAAGGGGAGAGCTGGGAAAGGAGGAGATGACTCTTTCTAGCTGTAGCTCTAAACTCTAGGAAACATTTGTAATGTTGTTAGTGTCCTATAGTCAAAGAATGCTTTGTGCCTGGCCAGGCTGTGGTAATCACTAATGCTTGTAAATATTGCCCCTTCCTTCCCAGAGGAGAAAAAAAGCAGGATTCCTTGTAGATTGCGTGGGTTTGGGGCGTTTTATTCTGAATCGGCTGCAAAGCTGTGTCACCAGAGGGAGCAAGTGAGCCTGAAATAGTTACTTTCAACAAAAACCAGCAGCAAATAATCACAGCCTTTGCAAGAGGTAAATTAAAACCATCTCCAGCCTGGGAAACATGCACAGCTCAGCATCTTTCCTCCATAAATATTTCCCTGCTGTTCCATCTCTGTAACCCCTTCGGAGCCCAGCAGACATGTCCTTTCCCGGCCAGCCTCCTTGCCGTGCGCTCCCCGAGTGTCTGCTGGGCAGAGATTTTCGCTTATAACTGAGCTCTGAGGCTCTGTCGGACCTTACTGGCCTGGAGAGGTCAAGAAAGGATTGGTATGAAACCAGTCTGGCCTTCCTGCGTGGCGCTGGGCAGCCTGACATCCCTACGGAGCGGTTGTTAGTACTGGAGCAGTAGATGTAGTCATTTCCTTAGCAACCCTCGTGCATTTCTATTGCTAAAGCAACACTTTAGCTTCGGAGGAGTTTGGTCTCGCTGTCTTCTGTCACCCTCTTTAAATAGGGGCGTTTCCAGGCTTTGCCCACTCATCAGGAGCAATCAAGTAGCTGGAAGTTTGGGTTTTTAACGTTTGTGTCATCAAAGCTCAGTCCTAGCCACGTGGATGTTCTTTCCCACCCTATCTCAATGGCAATTCATCCTTGTCTACGGAGAGGTGCTGTGAGGAATACGTGGGATTTTGCTCCGAAGAAGCTGAGAGCGAGTTGCCATAAGAGGGCTCCAGAGCTCTGTTCTTGAGTACACTCCTTTGTGGCGCAATCATCCCCTTTCTCTTTACCAGTATGTCCAAGCTGCCTTTGCAAAACCCTCTTACACCTGCTTGAAATTTTTTTTTTTTCTTGTATTGCTCAGACTGGTTATGAACCTGGTCTCTTCATTTAAACCGGTATGGTTGTACCTACTACAAAAATGCCTTGTACTAATAAAGCTTATTTCGTTGTCTGAATAGGGAAATTTGACTTGGTAAGACTCCTTCCCTTCTCCTGTTGCAACTGTACCCCCATAGCAGGAGCTGTGTCGGTACAGCTGCGGCGAGAGGAGGTCTGAGACCACTTTGAGAGGCGCCGTTCATCTGTATGCAGCGTGCTGCCCGCCCGTCTGGGAAGGAGCACAATGAGACCTGGGGATGGGGTTTGGGGCAGGGGAGGGAGTTGTGTTGCCATGACAATACAACTTGCAATGGATGACTCTTTGGAGAAAAGCATCACGTTTTTCAAAGGAGAAAAAAAAAAATAGTGTAAAATAATAGCGGTTGAAATATGGTGTGAATTGTAGCTTTGAATAGATGCAGCTTGCTAGAAAACCATGGGGCTGGAGGTGCTAGTTCTTCTCCTTGGGGTGTTGAGGGAGCATTAAGATGATCAGGCAGGAGCCAGGCATCCTGTGAGTAAGCATCCAGCAAGTTTTCCATGCAAATACTTGGACGTGCAGTAATGAGTTCCAGTAATAGCTGACTGTTGACTCGTACCACGGGAGATACTGGGAGAGCAGGGACCGTGCGCTGATAGCGTGCTTACCAGTGAAGATACAGCTGCCAGTCTGGGACGTCAGGCGCGGTGCAGATGGCCAACTATTTATATTTCTGTTGTGCCTAGAGCAGATTCCTCTGTCTTACCACTGTCTGGGGGAAAGTAAATGTCCCCTGGAAGCCAGAAGCGGTAAGGATGTATTTACAGGAAAGACAGTGAAGTCCAACAGACCCAGTCCTGCTCTGGGGGCTTTTTAGGAATCTCCTTGTTGATCCTGTTTAGGTGGAACATTTTTAATCCTGCTGTAAATCTGTGTTAGAGATGGGTTTTGGTTTTCAAGCATGGCCAGAGGAAGATCTGTTTCTACTTTGATTTGGCACCTCGCTGTAAGCTTGTCCCTTTTTAACGTAGACTCCAAAGACCACAGTAAACCAGGCTTTTTTTAACTGTCCTTCTCCCAAAATTGTTCACGAGGAGAAACTAAACTTATCCAGTTGCCCGTAATTCAAGACATATAACGATTGCACTGGTGTCACAGCCTGTTGTGTCTTGTTAAGCACAAATAGAAATTCCAAGGAAGGATGGGATAATTAGAAGCAATCCAGTGATTCTTGTGACTGTATAAAAATAACAGGACGTTTTAAGGATGAGTTATTTTTAGCAGCCTCATGTCAAAAAAGTTTTGTGAGGTTTTGCATCTGAAAACAGTAAAATGAGGTATGATACCTGCACTTTTTTTGTTTTCTTCCCCGCCTCCCACCCCCACCCCGAGTGTGCTAAGGATCTTGCTTCATAAAATAAATTGGCTTTGGAAATTGTTGGGGCGGCTGACACAGCCCGCTGGCTTCCCGTAGCAGTGGGACTCACAACTGGCCAAACACTTAGTGGGTAGCGAAGATCTGATTTAAGAAGAATCTGGTTCAAACAATGCACCCAAAGGAAACCTTGCAGCCTGAAGCTGTGTGATATTTATCTAATCTGTGTTCAGTTTTGGTGTTTTGTGGTGTCTTGGGGAGGGTAACTTTTATTTTCTCTTCACCTGTCCCGTAATGAGACTCTCCTGTAAGACAGGTTTTTTCTCGGGCTTGTTCTGAAACGCTGCTATTCCAAGGGAGAGCTTCCAGATTGATGTCCAAAACCAAAAAGTGAAGCTTTTGTGGGTTTTCTGTTATAGTATATCCTTCTTGCACTCCTTGAAAGTCAAGTAGTAGTGTTTATATATTTAAAAAAAAGAGGGAGAGGGTTGAGGGTCTCGATAGCTGCTCGCTCTGGCTGCCAGGGAGAATCCCACCCGCCACACCAAACCGATTCACAGAGGTGCTCAGTTGCAGTGTGTGTGTTACCAAAGGTTAAGCTTGTGCACCTGAAGAGGGCTAAATGAAACTCAAGATAAATAGTGGAAGTGCTCTTGGGTGCTCTGCTGGTGGGACTTAGGCTGGAGAGCAATGGGTGATGTTCCGGAGCTGCACGAAGTGAAGCAGCTTGTCCTAAGGTCCGATGTGGGACAGAGCAATGTTTCCTTCGGTGTAAAGTGGAAGGACACAGATCCTTTAGTGTTGTCTCGTTCCCTTCTTGCCAAAAGCCTTCTGGTTTGAGAGGCTGGTGCTGGGGAGGAGTGGGATGCACCACACATGCATGTGGGAACCACAGTAGGGAAGAAACTTGGAGACATTGTGAGCACAAAGGACTGATTCTACTACAGTAGATGATGTCTTGGGATCTTAATGTGGCCTGCGAGCGTTATTACACTGTCCTTCATCCCCACACGGTGTTGTGCGGACATCATCTCCCGTAATAAGATTTGACAAACTGAAGCTCGGATTCGTTTTTACTTCTGGAGTTATAATCAGTTTTGTGGTTTCCACCCAATCCTGATGCATTGTTTTATGTGATTCCGAAAGCGAAACTAGAGCCAAACAAAAATGAAATTGTCCTGTCAGCTTTTGTTGGCGGTGCATCTGCAATGCAAGGTGTAAAGTGCTGATGGCAACCAGCGGGCGATCTTAAGTGCAGGGCCGTTTGCCCTTCGCCTCTGGGTAAGTGGGTTTAAGTACGGCTGTGTCAACTGGTGTAAGGGTAAGAGAATACTTTTTCATTTTTTTTCATTAAAAAAAAAGCATAAAAGCAAAGTTACTGTTTCTGAATGAAATAGCTTCTGACTGCTCGTATTTTTTGATTGAGCCTGTCTGCATTTGAGCTCAAGAATTCGGAATAACACCTGATGGAAGAAACTTAGGGATTTGATAAGCAAACGTAAACATGCTCTTAACTAAAAGGCCAAATGCCTTCCTGATTTAAATGAAATTCTCAGCTTGTTAAGCATCGTTTTCCAGCAGATGCACAAGGAGGGCTGGGTGGAAAGGAGCAGATTGGGTCACCTGGTGCAATGGTGCATCGTGTATCCGCAGTGTCCCTGCGGAGGCTTCCCAGACCACTCGCGGGAGACCGGGACTGCGCTCCCTGAACGCTGCCCAACTCTGCCTGTTTGCTGCTGTCTTTTTTTGGTTTCCCTCCCCTTTTGTCTCCCTTTAAAACGAGACATCTGTGCTCTTCCATGGTCTGGTTGCCCATGTGCATCCCTGGCGGAAGCGGGAGGAAAAAACCTTTAATCCTTAGTGGGGGGGATGGCGGTGGCCTCTGATGTTTCCGGAGTGTTAAGGAAGTCGCTGAAGTTCCTCTTCGTTGACTCCCCTCAGCAGAAATGTGACAGATGGGTCTTTTCCTTTTATGGCCAATAATGCTGGTTTCCCTTTGCAATAAAATTCTGGGTCAGAAGTGGAAGCGAGAAGTCGGGCAGGGGGAAGGGGCTGGTCTTACCAGCTCCAAATGGGTGGGGATGTGATTTGCGACATAGTAAATTCTAGGCTAAAATAAACCCAAGTTACAACATCTACCCGGAGGTGCTGATTTTGTTTGCTTGAGGGGCGCCTTAGGCTTTCAGTCCTGTTGCTTAAGACAGCAATTAGGAATTGTGACTCTCCTTAATTTCGTGGGGAGAAGATGATCTGGTCCAAACCCAGGATGGTTTTGAGATAGTCTGATTGAGCGTAGATAACTCTGATTGAACCCAGGTAAGCGCAGGAAGACAATACCCACTTCTTTTTGACAGTCACCTTCAGTCCTTCGCGCCGACTGAAATGTCTTGGCCTCTCGTGGATGTCTCAGAATAATTTTTTCCCTAAAGAACCATTTTCCGCAGCAGTTAATGCGGTCTTTGTGCCTTGTCGCTTGGCACTGGCTTCACTCATTAGCTGAGAACAGGTAATGTCCCTCTGGGTGGTAATTGCCCATGGTGTTGGTAAGCCAAAAGCCAATTTTGTCAGCCAGTAATGTCTTTTACAAATCATCCGTGGCTGCAAGTGGTTCGATGAATTTGAACCTTAAAAGTATTTTTCTAATAAAGTGAATCTCCTGTTTCTTGCTACAAAGTGCTTCATATCCTGTTTCGCGACATTAATGCAAATGGCTTGTTTGGCAGTCGGTTAAACTGCTCGGTTTTTAAGTGGTCCAGCTTGTGTTTCTTCCCTGCAAAACCTGTTGGCTGCCGCTTTAGTTTCAGTTCTTATTCATCACTTGAGCTCTGAAATTGGGGGGTGGGGGGTGAGGTGGAGAGTAACTGGTTAGGAGAGTCTGTTGTGACGTTCCCAGGACTGTCCACAGAGCCTCCTTTGCTTCCAGTAGCCACTGGCCTGAGCAAAATGGCTCGTTTATGGGCTGCCCCCGCTCTTTCCTCCGGCAGGCAGCTGAAAGACCGTTCTTACCCTGGTCCGGCTGGTTGGTACTTCCCTCCTCGCACCTTTGAAGAAATGAATCAGCCATCCGAAGCGAGCGCGGCAGATTTGGCCTCACACAACCATCTCAATATGTTACAGATCTCATGTTTAATTCCAGCCATCCCTCACTAGATCACTGCTTCCAGTTGAGGGTGTACAGTTGGGGCTTCTCTTCTGGAGAAAGGTGTTTTGAAGATCTCTGTTCCTTGGCGGCTGCCTGTAGGAAGGGCAGCCGGTTTTGCTGACACGGACAGCCTCTTCCCTGGGGTTACTAACTGGTCAGTAGGAGCTAAGCGCTTCCCCACGTGCTGGGGAAGCTGTTTGGAAATGGTTTTCAGTAGCATCTGCATATTCTTCAACTCTGTTTTAACGATGGTGTGTTTGTAATGACACT
>VZSZ01002472.1:456967-470723 GCA_013398815.1 Ibidorhyncha struthersii
TTTTTGGCTTTTACAGAAAACAGGCTTGCAACGTTTCTGGTTCATAGACAAATTATGCCATGCAATTAGCTGAACAGTGCGCTTAATTAAACTTGTTGGGTACTGAAGCAGGGGGAGAAGAGGGGAACTGATCTTTCTGATCAGTGTTTGTAAGCGTGACAGAAAGGGAACTGCTTGCCTCGGGATTTCACAACGCTGAGGGTTGCAGCGTGCTCTTCCCGTCTCGCTTCTGTTGCGACGGGCTGTTTTCTGCGCGGTGCTGGGACCTCACAAACGTTTCAGGGTTCAAGGCGTTGTTTTCACTCTCGTTTTCCCGGCCTCTTGCCCGGTCTCACGTGATGGTGCGGAAGCGAGCCTGTCTTGCTGGATTACCAGCTTTTGTTTCAGAGCTGGTACGGATGGAGAGGCTCCCCTTGGAATTGCTAACTCAGTTTAGCTTCAATGTCTGCAGATCCATGGTGGTCTTCCTCTTGTTCCAAAGTGTTTCCAAGCCCCAGATTTTTCTGTGACTATATAAAAAAAAAAAAGTGAATTGAAAGGGATTATATGACTTCAACAAAAATTAAATTACAGATTAAACAACTCTTCTAATTAGAAGACAAATGTATCTTGAGTTAGCCCTTGTTTGGCAGGATATTGCAGCGCCACTGTTTCTAACCTGCCCATCCTCCTTCCGAGTTCAGGCGGCTGATCGGCTTTGATCAAGATTAGACTGGTCTGGGGGTAAGCAGGCACTTTGCACAATGGCCTCGGATGGCTGTATCCCCTCTGGCACGTTCCCTGCCGGGGCCGGCGGGTTTGCGGGGAGTGCGCTGGGCATTCCTCTGTTATTCCAAAGCCTTAAGGCTGGTATGGTCCTGCCTGCAAAACACCCCTATTCATTCACAGGCTGCTGGTGCGGTAACCTGCGGGGATGCGACAGCATACACCTGGCGAGGGCTGGTGCTGCTGTTCTCCCCCAGTGCAACGTGTGCTTTGAGTAAGAAACACTTTTGATAGCTGCAGCCCGTGCCCGATGGTTTTGGACATCACTTAACCCACTGCATCTCCTTCCCAGTGTCCCTCTGCTCCCTGCAGCCCTGGGGAGGCAGGTTTCGTCTACCAAAGCTGCAGAGCTAAACAGCCTCAGCAGGGCTTGAAGAAACATCCCCATATTGCTGTTTTGAGGCTTCTTGGCACCTCTACACCAAACAGAAAGCCAGGCCCAGGTGCTGTTAGGCTGGGCTCCTGGGTGCTTCGGATACGGGAGGGAATGGAAATGTCATCTGGGGGCTCTGAAAGAGAAATCAGTGAGTTGCTGGCACATCTGTTTCCCTGATTAGTTTTCAGTACTTTACTCTGCTTTATTTCGGTGCATGCTCATTTGGTTGATATCTCTTTGTTGTTATTATTTTGAACAGGCATCTGAATAGCTTTTGTGGCGTGGGAGGAAATCCAGTGCGTGTCTGCGCTGGAGCTTCAGGTGTAAACTCTTCCATCACGCTGCACTTCTCGGTGGTTTTGGCTTTTTAAAATCTCACACAATGCTCTTTCTCGCCGGGAGGTTTCAGCAGGTTCCTGGTACAGCCCTTCGGCTTTGGTTTTACCACTGGCTTATTTTAGCGTAGCGAATGAGCTGCAGATGACTCACTGTCACGTTGGTGAGTTTGGAAGATGGAGGTTAGCAGTTCAGAGGGCCGTTTGCAGTTTATCTGCCGCAAATATTATAGCCATAAATACTGTAGTTACAAGGCTGGCTGCTGTGGCTCTTGCGCTGCGTGGCTCGGTTCAGGCTGCAAAGCTGTCCTCTTACCGTCTGCACCGAGCTTTCCTGGGGAGCAGCAGGTAAGAGGTAACTGTACCACGTAGGCATTAAAACAATCAATTATCTGAACTTCTGAGATTTCAAGGAGGCCAGGTATCACTTTGCTTTCATTTTTCTTTATCCCTGGTAGTTCCCCGGCATTTTTTTACTTATTTTTGTTTTACTATGGCCAGTTTAACGCTAGGAGCACCTTACTTTGGGGGTTTCCCCTCGTTTGGGTTTCATCTCATGACAAAGCAAGCTGCACTTGCCCAGTTTCCGAGGGTGTATTTGTACCTGGACTAAAGCTATTTACCAGCATAGCTGCTCTGCTCAGCAGTTGACCTTTTCTCATCCCTGGCTGGTGTTATAATGACCTGGTGTCTTCACTTCTGCTGCAGGTAGAGAGTATGGTTAAAAAGGCTCTAAATTGGAAATGAAGTATGTTAATACTGCTAAATTACCATCAAAATTACCATATTGCAGAGGCTCATTAAAAGTGGTCGTAGGTGTGTTACATAAACTGTTGATGGAGGAGAGGACATCTGTAACCGAGCTCCTCCTGTGATCTTTTCATAATACAGTAAAAGCTGAGAGACGGTAGGGGGAGAGAGAACCAAAGAAAAACAGGGCAGATCTGGAGGAGGCTTTCTCCAGCTCCTGCCACCCAAAGGCCTGTGGAGGGATTTGCGTCTGGGGTGGGGTGGTGGAGGGGATTTGTTTATCGTGCAGTGGTGTAAGAGGGAAGTTTCAAAATTAACTTCAGTAATTGTTCCTCCTCTCGGTCTTACAATGCATCGTTAGCAGGAACCTCTGCAAATAAGATACCTTGCTTTTGTTATACCTTAACCTTCTTGATGATGTTGGGTATGACCCCTTGAGTAACCTTCCAGAGTTACCCTTTAAAAATCAAGTTGCTTGTCTCGGAATCTAAATCTGTTCCTCTTCTAAGGTCTCTATTGTTTCCACCAGTTCCACCGTTGCTCCCACTGTTGTTTTGCCGTGCTAGATTTCATCAGTTAAGAGTTCCAGCTTTTGGAAGCAGCATCCCTTTTTGTGTGAGGTTGTACGTAGGATTAAATGGATAACTTCTTAGAGCTCCTGTGCTGAATGGGGTAAGGCGATCGGCATTGAGGGGAGAGGAAAGAGGGTCAGCTGCTGAGTGCTTTGAACTAGTCTTTATTATGTTGGCTGGGAAGGCATACTATTTTATATATATAACTATTATATATATATACACTATATAACTATTCTCTGCAATCAGTCCAACAGATCTCAAAACTGGGTAACAACTACAGATGTGTTTCCAGTAGCATGTACTGAATTTCTCTTCACTTTCTGCCCTGGGAAGGAGCAATATGACCTCAGGTATACTGATTTAGAAACATCTTTGGTGTCACAGACTCTGTTTAACCTGCCTTCATAGAGTGACCCAAGCGGTGGTTTCCTCTACTTGCACTGCAGGCTGACTCAGGTTGGTGGGTGACCACCTCTGGATAGGTCACAAAGCCAATCCACCCCGACCGTACCCAAACTTCCCGGTGTGCTGAGCTGGAGAGGCTCCGTGTGCGGCATCAGTCTGCTCGGGGCAGGGGACTACCTTCTGAAAAGTGTTAGTTTAGGGGGAAAAGCTTATCCTTACGAGAAACACCTGTTTCTCAGTTTAGGGGAAGGGATGCTGCTGCGATGAATGTGAGATGCAAATACTGCAGTGCTCATTTACACAGCTGACCTGCTGCCTGCAACTTTTGATACGTTCTCACATCTCTGGAGCTTAAGAGGAAGCAGCTTTGAAACAAAAGTACTTCTTTCAAAACACCCCAAATAATGAAAAAAAAACTTTTTAACGTTTTGTACAAGTTCAAATTAAATCGTGATCCTTCTCTGAAAGAGCTGTTTCTCTTAATCTGATTACTCTATGGTACATGAGCATGAGATCAGCAGGCAATGTCTTGTGCTAGTGTGGTTTCCACCTCTGACCAGCCATAGGGTGATGGTGAGGCTGAGCAGCTCTTCTTGCGTGAAGCTGCAGGTATTTTTGCCCTATAGGTCTCTAACCACTGCGCCCAAACCAGCAGTTGATCTGACCTTTTAAAGTCAAGCTCGGGGGAGTGGAAAAGCTTGCTTTGGTTTGGTACGTGTGTTTCAGGAACTTCTGAATTACATATATGAGAGAGTCCCTACTGACTTAGGCAAGCGTGGGGTGGTAGTTACCGTGTGTTTCTGGTTCTCAGATTCTGACGCAGATGACCTAAACCTCCATGGGAACCGGCCTGCCAGCATGTTTCTGGAAGCAAAAGGGCATTGTGTATCTCTAGTGCCTTAACGATGGGGAGAGGGTAGAATATGCTGAATTTATCAAGAACATGCAAAACAGGAGGCATTGGTTGGGGACATTGTTTCTGGAATGGGGTTTGATGGCTCTAAAAGCTTTAACCAACCCTCCTGGTGGGTGTTGGGTATCGATGCATATTTTTCTTATCCAACTTTTAACTCTCCATCACGTGCAGGTCTCCACGTTTACACGCTGGCACGTTCTTACAGCCTAGTCCAAGGCTTGTGCCTTTGCTTTATCTCTTACTGCATCCTCTCCCCTCCCAGAATAAATCATGCTCCTGCTAGGGAGAGGAGACTTCAGCTTTTCCTGGGATTCTGTTCGCTGCTCGTCGCCTCCTGTCGGTCCCAGGGCCCGGAGCTGCGGTGTGGCCGGTGGCCGCTGAGCGGCAGCGCTGCCCGGGGAACAGCCTTGCTGGGGGACCCAGCTCCTGGGGGGGAGCAGCAAACCCACCCGGCCCCCAGCTCCTTGCCCCCTCGCCTATCCCAGGCACGGCGTTCGTTTCTCCCCGCTGCATATATTTTGTGCATTTGGAGTTGGTACCTGCTGCCCATCTCGCCCGATGCATGCGGCGATGCTGCCGGCTCCGGGACCGGAGGGCTGCCGCGGCCGTACCTGCTGGAAGGGGCATTCTCCGTACTGGGCGGTCGGGTACCTGTGGAGTTGGGGTCCCAATTCCCTGTGCTGGGTGTTTGTGCATCTCTAAAGAGGGTCTCTCACCAAAATGGATTGTCTCGGACTGGATTAGAACCTCTTTATCCTAGCTTAACGTATAGGAAATCCCAGAACCAGCCCTGAAGGAGTTTGCTCATGAGAGCTTATCCATGCTTAAAGCATTCATTTAGCTACTTCTGCATCCATTTTTAGTTAAGGTCAGTGCAGCTTTATGGACAGTGGAGACTTTGTGGGAAGGAAGACTGTGTGGTTCTTTGTTTTCCCATTAACTTGTCCAGTTGGGAATTGCAGCCCTTTAATTAAACCAGTGCAGTATGGACTGGCCCTGAGGTGCTATTCTAAGACTATTGCGTTCACATCTGCTTTTGGATAAAACTTGGCCTGTTTGAGGTTAGCCTGCGCTATTGTGTGTCTAAAAGCAGGAAGAACCAGAGAATCAATCACTGGGGCTCCGTCCCAGCGAGCTCGGAAGGGATACACGGCATGTTTTACCTCCCTCTCACTCCTAGCAGGGAGCGCAGCAGCAGAGGTCCCCATGTGTGCGATCGGCAGACACCGCTGGAGTGTGCAACTCGCCCTTCCTGGGGGACGCGGGGAGTCGCACGGCGCAGCGGCAAAAGGATTTAATTAACCAGCATATGGAGAGCTAAGGCAAGCCCTGGACTCCGCTCAGAGCCACCACTGAGAGCCGGAGGGCGGTGATGACAGCCTGGTCCATCGCCTGCTGGTGTTTAAGTTGAGCTTCCCCTCCTCCCTTTGCATTTTGCTCAATCAGTAAACGGCTTCGTGTAAACTCCTACAGAAGAAGCGAGCGCGCAGGAATGCTGTGGGCAGTCGGTCAGTGATCCGTGCCTATCATCTGATGTTTTTGCCCATGTGGCATTTGTTTGGGTTGAAACCAGGCAAGCCAGTGCATCTACATCGCCGGCAGCGCGTACAACAGCCTGACTGTAGCCAACAGGACGTGGAGACTGGCAGGGAGAAGTTGATTATTTAGGTGTTGTCCCACTCCCCACAAGGGCTGGACCTTGGAGAGTTATTTTTAGTAGACGACAGAGTGGGAAAAAAAAGTTTAGGCTGTCTTTTCAAACTGTATAAAGCATTGCAAGTACCAGTAGAAGTGCTGAGGAAGGTGGTAGGTTCCCGTAAAACACTCCAGTCTACCTTTGTTTGGTGCGGGGACAATTAACAAGGATGTTTAAGGATTGCGGTGCCTGTGCTAAAAGCAAACTGGTTGCCCTTAGCCAGGCTGGCCCTGAGCACAGAAAGCTGCGTATCCGCACCGCTGACCCTGGGAACAAAGGATCCTCCTGAACCCAAACATGTTTGTGTTAATCCCGGCTGCTTCCTGGCGGCCAGCGAGAGGAAACGGAGCCACTACCTCTAACAGATGTACAGTGAGGAGATTACAGTGGGCGATTAAACACCCTCTCCATCACATCCTCCTCTCCACTGTCCCAGCCCGGCGCATTAATGGACTGTCCCAGGCTGCCTGCCAAGCTCGGGCAGATGTAATAGGCAGCAGATACTTAATCTCCTGCATCCGTGCCTGGTTCGGAGCTGTTTGCTAATGCCAAGGCTTCTGCAAACACGCTGCCCCTCGCACCGAAAGCGTGAGCTGCGTTGGCTGTACCTGCCTGCGAGGAGGAGTGGGCTGGGGAACGGCGGGAGAGAGACATATGGAGTTCACACCATCCAGAAACGATGAATTTCACTCAAAAGCTGTTAAAACTAAAGCAAAATGTGCTTTCCCACATCAGGTATCCCCTGGACAAGTGGGCCAGGCTTTGCTAGTGGACGAGACGCTGGAGGAGAGGTTGGGCAGGATCTTGGTTTGGGTGGACTGACTTGCTTCTCGGCTGTTGGGTTTGGAGTAGAAGATTTTGGGGCTGGGAAGGACTCATTCCCTCTTTGTGTGGGTTGAGGCGCTGCCTTACATTGCGGTAGCCGGTCTTAGTGCCAAGTGCTGCTCTTACAATAGAAATAATCGAGGCTGCTAGTAAAAAATCAGCCATCCTACTGTCTGTTTAGGTTAATGAATATGGTAATGGCAGAGTGTGTTTCTCTATCAAACAAAAAGCTATTTCCAAAATAAAAGAACCCCCCATGGAAATTGTAGAGATCAGAACTGTCATCGCGTGAGACGCACAAAACCCTCATCAGCCAAGCTGGTTGGATTCGAATGAGAGGAAAAAATTAAAAAGGTCACTTTTCTTGGGTGAGGGCTGAGACCTCAGTTACAGCACTGGAGCAGTTGCCTTTGTCTGAGCCGTGGGCTTTCTCCCCGCTTTTGCGCAAAGACGTCCAACAGAGGTTCCTGTAACTGCCAACAATGTGCCATTGTCTTGGGTAGAACAAGGAGAGAAGTCGCATCGGGTTCTGCTAACGGCACATGTTATTGTCCATTCTTCCCCTGCCTCTGTTCTAGAGAGGATGCGGCTTGGTCAGAAGCAGCACCAGGTGTCACTCGGAGCTAGAAAGCCACTGGGACACCTCCTTCGCGGGGTGCATTGGACCGGGCAGGCAGAGCTGCCTGTGGGTTTGCAGCTCCCCCGTGGCTAACACATCTTGGGAAGGATCCCAGAAATGTGCACACAGCTGCCATGGCACTCACTGTGCAGCGGTCACGGTAACGCAGAGAACCCGACACCTCCTATCTCACGCCGTCCCAGCGCGTTCGGGAATCTGCATCGCTGTGCCTCTTCCCTGGGTGTAGGAGACAACTGTTTGGCAAATATCAGCAGCCTCAGCTCAAGGGAGAGCATTGTTTTTCAAATAACTGCAGCGTGCAAAGCAAGGATGGTGGCGGGAACAAAAGGCAAAGGGAATGACTTGGTACGAAAGTATAAGCGGGACCATCTGCTTCAGAAGGGCATCGTTTCTAATTCGGCAGCGAAGGAGGCTCCTGGAGTTAAGTAATTGGGAATAGTAGGCTCCTGGCTGGAAAGTGTGCCAACCCTTCTGGCAAAAAGCTGTTAAATCTTTGTTGCTGGCGTGTGAAAGTGGTTCTGTGTGGCAGGGCTCCAAAGGCTGGTTTTAACCCTTGATGTATGGGGGGGGGAACCCAACCTACAGCACTTTTGGTCTTGGAATGGCATGTGGCCGGGTGTCAAGAATAAAAGGGGAAGGTGGGTCCTCATCGAGGTACGTGAACGGCTCCAAGTCTGATCCTCCAGTGCCGATAAGAGACAGACCTGGCCTGCAAACAAACGTACACGAAATGGTGCCTGTTTTAACAGCTTTAGCAGGAAAACGCAGGGTGTGATGAATGATTCATGAGGATCAATAGAACCAAGGCATTTTCTGCTCCTTAAAACCAGTGCCTGCCTGCCAAAGGGTACGTTTGCAAGGTGAGCGATCACAAAATCCTCTGCTGAGCTTTTGGGACACAGTCCCACGCTTGGCTCTCCTCTTCCTACAGCCCTTACCCTGCAGTCTGCAAACATGTCCGGCTTTCCAGCCAGGACGAGGAGCCTTTAATTCTCCAGATGAAAGCACAAGCTGTTACACATCTCCCAGCAAGCACAAATACAAACAAGTCAACATTTTGCACCCCCTCCTAGGGGTGGCTTCCTTGGAAGCTTTGCTCTTCATCCTGTTTGTCTGATTCGCGATCAAAAGAGTTTTGCTGCCTACGTGGGTCTTTAAGCAGTTATTTCTATCGTATCCCATTTCTTCATTAAAATAAAATGAAGGTAACGCAATCAGAAAAGATCTGTCTCTGCAATCGTCTTTCGCTAATAGTGAGACCAGAGCTGGGCAAAGCTCTTTTGGGACCTTCTTTGGTGTGAAGGGGAAGAGGATGCTTCACAGCCATATGGGTTTTCCTGCCAGGGGGAGAAAGTTGGATTTAAAATCCTGAACCCCAGCCATCCTGAAGATGAAACGGTTGGATTGTGAAACGTGTACTTTTTCCAAGTTTGATTTGGATGTTTTTTAATCTTCCTCAAATTAAAGGAAAATCTCTTGTTTGACCCAAAACAAAATTATGTTTTCTTTGGCTAGCCAACCGAAAAAATCAGCTCTATCCCCAGTCTTAGTCCAAGTTCCCTTGCCAATAGTGCCTCCACAGCTCTCCTGCTCCACACAGCTCTACCAGTCCCAGATCAGAGCCTCTTTGCTGAAGAGTTTACGAGAACAGGAGAGCTCAGTCACTTGCTCCAAGTTTAGTTCAGCTATTCTGGTTAAATTCATAAATATTTGTTCCTATTCCACCTCAGTTTTATGGACATTTGTCCACATCCTGCCTTTTTAATCTCTTTACTCACATAAACTGCTTTAACTTCATGTTGTGAGGTTTTACAAAGCATAATGTGGACTTGCTTGTATGCACGGTGAAGCAGAGTTTTCGATGCCGCTGCGAGGTTTCCATCGCCAGCTGAACCAGAAGCCCTTTGTAGGAAGGGGGGAAGGATTTTGGTCAGGAAACAGATGAACTTTGATGTCCTTTAGCACCATGGTTTTATCTCTGTAGTCTCCTTGGGAAGTAACCAGTGAAGCTGGTACCTGTTCCATGAGTTTTAGGTGAATTGGGGTTTACGGACTCGTTTCATACCTGGGTTCTTGTACCTTGGAAGCTCCTTGGCCCCTGGTGTTGAGGGAGTCATTCTCGGTGGAGGGCTGAGCCTCTGTACCATCCTCAACTGAGAACCTGCGGCGTGGTGGGGGCAGAGATGGGAATGTTTCCAACTCCTAATGCTGTTAGCGGTGTGCTGGCTCTTCTCTTTCTTTAATACCTGTTATCCTCCTCAGGAAACATGTCGGAAGTGCCAGGGGCTGTGGAAGGAGCACATGAACCTCACCTGCGAGCAGCTGGCGGAGAAGGATGACATCAGATACAGGACGTCCATGTACGTAAACTCCGCAACCAGGCGAAAATGGGGAGGTGGATGAACTCGTAATAGCAATATGCTCTAGTGCGGAGGGGGTGAGAAACCCCTCTGTTCTTGTGACTAGCAGAGGCCCTGAAGCTCTGCTGGGTGTCACTACCTTCCGTCAGGGAGGTCCTCGGGACCTAAAGGTGAGGGGTCAGAAGGCCCCCAGGATGGGATTTCTTTCTGTGAAAGATACTTGGCAGCCGATCCGGCTGGTAATTCGAGGACGTGGGAGAGTTGTCACCAGAGCAGCCTGTTCCTCTGGCTAGCCCAGTGTCTGGCAGGCTGGCACCTGGTCCTTCTCCGAGGTGAGAAACCCCCGTTAGTGTTGCTTCGGGGGGAGAAGGGAGTGTTGCAAAGAGGCAGAGAAGTGCATTGAGTCACAGTAAGTCGTTATTACCCTTTGAAAATCTAGACTGGTGACGAAGCGTGGTTTGCTCAGCTACTGCTTTCTGGCTTTGTGGGAGGGGATGTGTTTTCTTACAGAAGCTTGTCCCTGTTTCTAACCGGTTTGTAGAAATCGTTACAGAATGGAGTCACATTTTTAAATACTCAGGTGTGAATCGTGAATGTTTCCCTAAAATATCTTGAGGTTTGATCTCTCTCGTTGCTACGGTAAATGACAAAATCCTCTGCCTTTAGGAAATAAGGGAAGGTTCATCCATGGAGCTGTGTGTCTGGTGCAGCGGAATGGGACTTGCCCACGTTGCTCAATCCTTTCCCCTCTGATTTAGAGTCTGTCTGGCATGAGGAGAGGCTGGAAAGCTCCACCACTGGGAGGCTGAATGACTGTTGCTTGCTCATCCCGCAGTCCCTAATTCAAAACAAAATCTTTTTACATGTTCAATACGATGTTTTTTCTCTGCCACTCCTTTCCCTGTAGGAAAGAGGGGTGAGAGGGAGGAGGAACGAGTTGTCATGTCCCTAATAAGGGAAAAAAAATCCATTTCAAAACCTTTTGCAGGAACGTTGCTGCAGATAGATGAGTCTTACTGCCTGGTACAATAAAAGCTTCCTTTTGAAGCCCTGCGTAAGGAAAGGGAAGCACAGCTGGCGTTCAGGCCAAACTTCCTGCCTTGCTCAAAGTTTCCAAAAAAAAAATAATCTGCATCCACAGCATCCTGTTGAGTAGCGGAGGGAAGAGCAGCTGCGGCTCAGAGGAAAGTCAGTCTCGAGTTGGTGATTTTTTTGGGGTCTCTATTCTTAGCCTGTCTCCACATGCCTGGGCGCAGGTCACGCCAGGGGTAACTGCGTGGGAGCTTCGGGTAGCTGCGAGGCAGCTGAAGTTCCCACCTCACCATTCCCTGCACCTCCAGTTGTGCTGATGGAGCGGTTTGTGGGGCTGCGCTGCAGCCTCGTTTGCTGCTGCCGTCCTCCGCAAAAGTACCTCCCTGTCATCTCCCAAACATATGTTGACTTTGCAGGTCCGCTGAAGTAGTTGGGCGGAGATGCCTGGCTGAGGAAGATCATTCCCCACTGTCAGGTCAGCACAGCCAGAGAACTGTGCTTCCCTCAATGAAAACACAGTCTCTTTACTCTTCTGTCATCAGATTTCACTTCTAGGTTGTGAATTAAATTGTAATGTGATCTCCAGCGGTCAGAAAATTGGCCCTTAGGATGACAACTTAAGAATATAAGTCTTTTAATTAAATGACCGACCGAGGCTTTCCTCCATTTCTGTGCCAAAATAGTATTGCCGTGAGCTGAGCCTTTGCGCTGGAGCGCGTGTCGCTGCCAGGATGTCTCGTGGGGACAGGGACTGTGCTTTGTCCTGGATTCCCATTTGTGCTCTGTTAGAGTAAAACCCGTCTCTTGAACCTAAAGCACTAACTTCTGGAAAATGCGTGTAGGGAATCTAAATAGAAAGGGGACAGCCCAGTCTCTGTGGGGGGAAAGATGTGATTATTTTTCAGTTACTGATTTAAATTTAACAAAACCCAAATAAATCTGCAGCGTAGCAGCCAGGGTTGGGGGGGAGAAAAAATATATATATATATGGTCATGGCAACTTTGTCGCCGGAGCAACAGGCAAACATAAAACTGGCTGACAGACGACAGCCAAGGGTTTGCTTTTCCTGAACTTTATCTCCCAGGCTGTATTTCTCTGCAGCCAAGTCAAGCATCCGTGTGCCCTTTGGCACGGCGTAAATTCCTCCCAGGCCAGAGCCTGGCGCTGCAGCGTCGGCTCTCATGGAAACCAGGATCGGGGCTGCAGCACGCAGCCAGTGATTGACTTTCTTTCACTTAATTTGTTCTTGAGTTGTCATGGGTTGGCTCCAAGTGGAGCTGAGCCCAGACCTCCTTGGAACAGCGGTGGACCGTGGGGATGGCGTAGGAGGAAAGAGGAGGGGGAGAGATGCACTGGGAAAGGGGGGTTAAGGCATTACTGGGATAGCGTAATAGTAATTTTACCGCAGGCTGGTGACTGCAAACATCCCTTCTCTAATTCTTCTCCCTTCTCTTGCATTGCAGAGAAGAGAAAATGACAGCCGCCCGAATTAGAAAATGCCACAAGTGTGGGACTGGCCTAATTAAATCGGAGGGTTGCAACCGCATGTCCTGCCGCTGCGGTGCTCAGATGTGCTACCTCTGCCGGGCTGCCATTAACGGGTACGACCACTTCTGCCAACACCCCCGGTCGCCCGGGGCTCCCTGCCAGGACTGCGCAAAGTGCTCTCTCTGGACAGATCCCACAGTAAGTAACGAAGGACTCTTGTGAATGATTCGCACCCTGATTTCAATTACCGTTCCATGCCAGCGCGTTGAAATACATGCCTTCCACCAGAGGAAAAGGGCTGGTTTTAGACAGCGCAACTTTTTTCCTTTCCCAAGGCAGCTAAAAAACACACTGGAAGCCTACATCAGCACAGAGTCACATCTGACCGCAACTTGGAAGGAACTGCTGTTGCTTTAGGGAAAAACAGCTCCTCTTAGACGAGGGCTTTGTTTGGAAGCGCTGTTCCGGGGAGCGGGGCTTGTGGAAGGAGCTGGTGGGGAGTCTGTGCTGGCACCAGGCACGGTGGCAGGCGCTGGGATTATTTGGGTTCATTCCTAGTTTTGTAGCGGAGATGCTGTTTGGTACGGCTTTGCGTCTGGAGGCGAGGGGAGTCAACGTCGGTTTGGTGCCCAGATCATCTGCTCGCTCTGCGAGTCCCTTCGCAGGGAGAGAGCTGCCCGTGAGCCAACGGTCCGAAGTTACGCTTGGGTCCGTTCTCACGGCTGTTACCAACAGCTGCAAATGGAGAACTGAAGCACGGATTGAGCTGTAAGGGAAGCTGTAGTAACTTAATACAGCTTGTAGCTGTGACAAGCATGGGAAAACTTAGTGCAGCATCTCTGTAAATAGAGGTCTTCAATACCAGAAATCTGGAAGGGAGTGTAGGTAGGAGCAGGAGTTGAATGTCCTGATTTCAGCAACCAGTGGAACAGCGTGAGTGTGGATCTGCCTTCCCAGGGCTTGTCTGAGCTTACCCAACGCTTCTTTGTCTCGGACCGCTGCAGCTTGCCGGAGACTGGTACCAGCCCCTCTTTCTGCAGGTGATACACGCAATCCTGTGTTTGCCTGGAGCCAAGGAAAAGCCACTCTAAATCTCTCCCCGGTACCTGCAGACTCCTGGGGATCTCCCAGCAGGATCCCAGTCAGCGTAAACTTCCTAGTCTGGGCTCGCCTGCCTTTATCCCCTGCGTTGTCCTATCAATGCCAGGTGTTAAACTAAGCAGACACCTCCTTCTAGGCACCCCTGTAGTGTTTCCGACACCTGGTAATGTGCTGCTTGGATTCCTGTCCCACTCCTCCCTGTTTTCCACCAGGATGCGATTCAGGGTTCGGCAGGGCTGGCGTCCTTTGTTCCCGTCAGGCTGCTGATTGTGCTGGGTGATGGCATTTGTTCAGAGCCAGAGAAAACATGAGGCCTCTCAAAAAGCTCATACTGTACTTTAAAATAAATAAATAAATAGGCAGCACAAAGAGGGCACTGTCACCAGGCCCTTTCCAGCTCTCTAATTAACCAATGTTGTGGCAAAGAAAAATTTCCCACCGTCAGCAACGAGCTGGCACTGCCTGCTCTTTTTTTTTTTCCTTTTTTTTTT